>CAJHUC010002377.1:0-42429 GCA_905146915.1 Ostreobium quekettii | reverse complement strand
GTTCATTGAGGATGTCCAGCGCCTACCACCCACAGACAGACGGTCAAATAGAGGCGATGAATAGGGTGGTGGAGATGGTTTTACGCTGCACTCTACACGCCGGGCAGGATGGATCGAGCTGGGAGCGGCTGTTGTCCACCATCGAGTTTGTGATCAACAACAGTCCAACGCAAGCAACCGGGTACATGCTGTTTTACTTGAACTATGGCTTCCATCCGTGTACTCCGGCAAATCTCATCCGCGACAGTGACTCTACTCTCATTGAGGGAGTCAACTGTAGAGCGGATGAAGAGGAATTTCTCAACGGCAATCAAATTTCTGAACCGGGCTCAAGATTGCATGAAGGCACTAGAGGTGGCCATTCAAGGGTGCTATCCGGTCCGTTAAATCCGGTTCGTTAATTTTTATCAGCTGTCCGTTAAATTTCGTTAAAGAAAAAGGGAGAAAAATTCAGAAAAAACGAAAAAAATCTAAAAAAATCAAAAAAAACCCCAAAAAATTCACAACAACTGCGGCTAGTTGAAAATCTAGTATGCATAGGTTGAAATAAAATACAAACATACTCTCTAATAGCGAATTCCATAAACTATAAGTATGACTAAAACCCAAAAATCCCCAAAAAATCCAAAAATCCGCTAATTTTTGGTTAATTTTTGTCTTTTTTTGTTATTTTCCATTAATTAATGGAAAATTAACGGAAATTAACCTCTGTCCGCTATTAACGGATCCGGGTGGCCACCTCTAGAAGGCACAAGCCGACCAAAAGAGAAGAGAACAGCAATTCAGTAGTGGGGATCAGGTGTTGCCCTCAACAGAGCACCTTAATTTACAGAATGCACCGATCCGCAAGCTGAAGAAGAGGTTCGTTGGCATATTCTTTATTGTCCGTCCGGTGGGACAGGTGGCCTACGAACTTGATCTTCCAAAAATGTGGAAAATACACAATGTGTTCTACGTCAGCTTGTTGCGTCCTTTCAGGACCAGTTCATGGACACAACCCACTACATCTGGTCAGGTGGAGGAGATTGAGCCCAAGGATGATGAGCCGTACAACATTGAGAGATTACTGCGTTGGCGGTGGACCGGTCCCAGTACCAAGCGGTAGAAGGAGTACTTGGTCCTTTGGAAGGACTATTCGTTGGATGATGCCACTTGGACTCCTGAGGAGAACTTTACCTACCAGGAGGAGCTCAAGAAAATGATCAAGAGGGACAGACCAGTAGAGGATAATTAAGGCCACTAGTTAGCCTGACGTTTCGAGGGCGAAACTACCCCCAGGGGGGAGTACTGTGGTGTAAAGCATAGGGGGTAGTGTGTTTCCTTGGTTATGGGTATTTGGGACGTATAATAAACATTCATGGACAATCTCATCCTTTGGCAGAGCTTACTAGGAACCCATAGGTTCTTGAATCAGACCATTTGGGTTAGCGGTAATGGAGATATAGCTATTAGAAGTTTTAGTACTTAAGGGCGCCTCTGCAACCGTACTGGGGGATGAGATATTATCGATACGGTGACGCTGTCCGCATTGTCACGTGACGCGGGGCATGCCAAAGGGTGGCCCCGATGCCCGACCAATTGTAACTCTTGCCGACCACTCGCCTCCGCGCGGCTGCACCCGCAGGCTGCACCGGCGTCGCGCACTCACTGCGCGCACTGCCGCCCCGCGCCCGGCCGATCGCAGGCTTGGGCCCACACTGTGCACCCCGAAGATACGAGCGCCCCGGACCGCCTGCCATCATTTGGTGGAGGAGGCCCATTCGGGCCGGATTGGGCACCGCGGTGGGCACATCGCCCGCACATCGAGCCGAAAACCATGCCAGAAAATCCCAAACCAAGGTTAATGGCACCTGACATTATTATAAGCCTAATGCCGACTTGTAGGCTGGTTAGGGTAGCAAACCAGGCGAAAGGGCAGCAAGGCTACTGAGAGACAAAGCGAGAACAGAGATCATAATGATGGGTGTGATGGTGGGGCACATTCCATCTCACCTAAGAATGGAGGTGAGGCAAGCAGCCTCGGAGACCCTTTGTGGATTGGGCGGAGTTGCGCTAGCAGCTAAAAGGATGGGCATGAGTTTTGGAGAACTTCTAAGCACCTCTTGCATGGTCAAGGGCGCCAAAGAAAGAGGACCTCTTTGTCAATAGCACCTGGTGCTTTTGACAAGAGTAGGCTAAGGGCCAAATATACTGAGATATGTGCATCAGGCGCATACTATGCAATTTGATTACACATGAGCAATTTAGGAGGTCAACTGCCCGGTACGTTAGAGGTGTTAATAGTACTATAAATATTAAAAGGCTTTTATTATTTTTGATATTTTCAATCAATGTTGGGTGCATTGTTTTAGGGCCCATGATGCTCTTGACAATTTTTTCTATGGTAGCAATATAGTGATGAGAAAAGAGAAGGGGGCAAAATATAGGAAGATGTACCTTGATTGATTGTTTGTTTGTTTGTGTGTGTGTTTATATATGTGCACATCGTTTTTTGCTTTTTATCATCATTACTTTTTTTGTGAATGTTGTGATGCTTCCATATACCCAAGAATTGTATTAAAAATGTTGGAAGTATGATGACTATCAAAAACATGGTCTTCCATATTGCAATGAAGAACTGAGTGGTATGATATTGTTTTTTTATAATGTGCAATATGTGATGAGTGGGAATGGAAAGAAATGCCATGCGATTGAGCATGAGCCTTTGGATAGTATAATGTGAGGGCACTGGCTGCGTCCGTTTTGTGTAAAGAACAAGGTCGATGGGACAAAGCATATTGTAATATATTTTGTGGTATGCCCATTGTTTTATAAATACTAGATGTTGTGTGGAGCATATTTTATAGTGTTATGGTGTGGGTGGGTGAGAATACGCCCCCAAAATTACGAAATTTAGAGCATGTTATATATGGGATGGGGGCAATCAACAATTGGGTGGTGGGGATGTTGTCTAGGCTATAAGAAGGGTGGCGTTTTTTATTATGTGATCTTTTGTTATTGCAATTCTGTGTTATTGGCAAATGACCCACGGCATTGAGATTGTTGAGTGTTGCAAGTTGTCAATGTGAGTATGGGGCGCCTTGCTAATAGGTATTGAATCGTTTGATATGTTGAGCACTTTGTAGGTCAGTCGGTCATAGACTTTGTGAATAGGGATGGATTTTGTGATTTGCGATAGGGTGAACTGATACCAAGAGTTGGACAAAGTGGTTGCTTCTGTAGCAATCATTTTACAAGTTTTTATATACTGATCATTTTGGATAATTTGTTTTAATCATAAAAAACCATGAGTGTCTCGAAGTGCCACTATTGTGATCATCAATTTGCTTGATCAATCGGTTGCACACCACAACATGAACAAAAGGTGATGATTATTCTTCTTCATAATGTTTAAAAGTATTGGAGAGTTTTTTGGTCCTGAGAATCACTCAATCTCATGTTTGTCTTGATTTTTGGTGTATCTTTAGTGGGCATTCTAAATAGGTAAATCGAAGATTGCAGCTGGACTTTGCAACAATTTCTATAAAGTCCTTTGTTTTTATTGTGTTTTCTGATATTTAAAAGGAGTGGAGAATCTTCATCAAAATCTACGTCACTTTGCCTATCCCTCAAATTGTTTTTGGAGGTCACTTGTGCCCCAGAGGCAAGTTTGACCAACAGAAATTTAGATGACAAAGTACACTACACGCTCCTCTACAAACAATGACAGTGGGAAACTATAGAAGTGCAAGTGTTGTGTGAATTCTGAGAAGGGAGTGCAATGGAGTAACCAGTGCTGAAGAAAGTGGATGTGGAAAACGTTTAGATAGAGGAAGAAACTGCCACCTCATTTGCTAGTGGAGCCTAAATTTTGTTAGCTTTCCATTGAGTTTCAGTCTTTCCTTGCTGCCCATTGGCATATTTGTTAATATGCAAGAATGCGCAGTCAGGGGGCAAGAGGCAGTTTGTGGCAAAGGGGCTTCTTAAACTAGAAGCCAATGGTAATCAACCCCCTAGGAGACACACCCCAGGGGGTGGCAGAAAAAATCCAAGCTCACTCATTTGCGGAAAAGCAACAAAAGGGCCAAAAAGGAAAGAAATAAACCATTGCCCTAGAAGCAAATGCATCAGCACTCCCCCCCAATAAGAGAGTAGTTGTCGTCGACCACAGATAGAGGATCAAAAGAAAAAATAACTCAAAAGACAAAAAAAATACAAATCTGTACACTAAAGGTCCATGAACACCAACCCGAGACAATCAACAACCTACCTAATGTGAAGACAAATTGTAACCAATATCGAATGAGTTCAGCATGCTAAACGCAATTCCATGTAGTGCGCCATCACCATCACCCATCTTGAACAGCATTGTTGGTTTCAAAATTACCTCAATGGAAACTACCCTTACGACATACATTTCCCTTAGGCCTAAGTTTTGGTCTTTTGCTATTGGACTCGGTGCAAGTAAAACTCCAGAGTCTTTAGGGCATGGTCGATATAGGTTATTGGCTCCTATATAACCTTTTTCAAAGAGTACCCATACCACAAAATAAGGTAGCTCCTATAAGTGCCCTTCCCTTTGTGCCCCAAAATACCCTCAATCTCATACTCTGATCTTCCCACCAACTCTATATATGGTGGCTCAACCTCCCCTACAAGTTCCTTTGACTACATATATCTTTTTCGGTTATCCATTTGCAAGGTGGTGTAAATCTTCCATCCCCGAGGAAGATCCAACCTATATGCTACTAGAGACACGACCTTTGTAATAGCCAAAGTTCTGACCCACCAACAATGAAGTTTGATTGGCAAATAAGTATTAAAAGTCTTCAAATGCTTGGTTGATAGCACAACCTTGTCATCTTCAAAAAATATACACTTTTGTGCATCTTGTCTATAGTTTACTTAATACGCTCTTGAGATTTATGAATATTCTCTTGTGTAGAAACCAATGCCAGTTTCATATGGTCAACTATGTTATTGACAATTTGGTTCTTCCTTTGAATGGGAGACTCCAGTACAGACATGGGGATTACTGGGTTTTTGCTTGTCTCTAAAAAAAATGGAATGAACCCCATAGTCACATTTATGGCATTGTTGGTTGCAATTTCAGCCAACGGTAGTTGTTTCACCTAGGTCAATGGGTTCTATTCTACATAGAGTTATAGAAATTTCTATAGTATTCTAATCATCACCTCCAACTGTCCATCCGCCTAAGGGTGGAAGGTAGTATTAAACTGAAGATCTGTTCCTAACACCTCAAACAATGTGTTAAAAATTTGCTTATGAATTGAGGATTTGAATCCCAGATGACCACCTCTGGCAACTGGTGGTGGTAAAACGTTGTATCCACAAATATTCTAACATAATTTGGCGCCCTAACCTCTTTGGTACATGAAACAAAGTGCACCCTCTTAATCAATTGGTTAATAAAAACCACAACTGCCGCATACCCTTTTGCCATTGGGAGGTCAGTAATCAAGTCAATGGTAGCTTGGCTTTATTTCCGCTCTAGTAATGGGACCAGCTAGAGTGGCTCTGCTCCATTCTTATTATCTATTTTTACCATTTGATAAGTAGGGCATGTATAAACATAATTAGCAGTATCTCCTTGCATGCCCCTCCAATGATGTGCACAAACCAATAACTCCAATGTTCATATTCCCACATGACCAACGGATAGGACATAATGTCATTCCCTCCTAATCCACTGTTTCAATGATATAGGCACTGATAAGTGAGGATTCTTGGTGTGGGGCTTCTGCCCTCTTTGAGCCGCGGACCTGCCTCGCTGGGCATTTAGATCCTTACGGGGACCTAGGCGGGACCACCCCATCCTACTCCCGTATCCTACACTATCATATAAGCTGGTTTGGGTATCGTCATTGTATCTTGGGCAGAGCGTCCCCCACACCAAGGGACCTTTAGTAGGGCATTCCCTACATCAAGTCGGTGTGCGTAATATTCGTCCCCCTCAGGGAGGTGGGACGTCCCCCGTCTTAGGGTGGTGGTATGGGAGTAGACACATGCTTGGCTACAGGGCCTACTGTGAGTGGTGGACACTGATTGTGCATTGCGCTACATGCCCAATGTTCCACATAGTTTGTATTATAGGCACATTGAAAAGAAAGAGTAGTTGTTACATGGACAATGTTTCTGCTGACAACCCTCATTAAAACTCTTCCTTCAGTTTACGGGCTGGAAAACCTTTTTGACAAAATAATGTGCAATGCCCCTTAACGACCTCTCAGCTTGCCTATGACCTTTCGGTTTGCCCAAGTCCAGAAAATGTCTATGACATAAGGGAATCACCCTGCACGTACCCCACAATGGCCACCTCCAGCCATCAACGTGCGACCTTATCTTTGCGGAGTGTAGCTGGTGTGCCGTCCTCGACCGCGCCCACGTGCAGACGGGACTACCAATGGGCCGTCACTCTGGACTCTCTCTGTACTTATGATGGCAAATGACATCGCGTTCATATGGCCAAACACTGAGTGGGACCTGGAACCTTGGTACCCAGTATTTTTCTAGGCCCAGCGGAGCATTGCCTGTTACAAAAAAAACACAAACTTGCTCATGTCAGCGTGTACATCTTGTACTGCATGTATTGCGACCAGTTTGCACTTTTGCCATAGGAGTTCTGCTATTCTCAAATGCTTGAACCAATTCCTATGCATTTGCAACTGCTTTTGCTGATTCCCAACTGCTATGTTCATGTCCATAACCCAGCCATTTGATAAGGTATTCTATGGAGCCCTGTCATCGGCCACGTTTTTTGACTCTTTTGTCAAGAATGCATTCTACTTCATACTCCAGTTCCCCTTCGATCTATATAGGGATTGGGGGTGGTTGTACTCTGCCACTAGCCTTATACGGCTTGAGTTTTGATACATGGAAAATCGGATATATCTTACGCATGTTGTCCGGAAGTTCAAATCGATATGCGACAGGACCTATCCGGTCAAGGATGGTAAAGGGCCCAATCCACCTTGGTAATAATTTGCGAGTCCTAGGGTGCTTGAGGATAATATGCTATGTCAAAAGGAGGACGTCATCTTCTTTATTATATGACACATTCCTCCGATGGTAGTCAACATGCTTTGACTGCCTAGCTTGTGCTTTTTCTAAGCACTCCCTAGCCTCTTTCAGCGCTGATTGGACATGGTGATCAAATTGTGTCACTGCTGGTAATCCCACCACGAGGGGTTTACTGTTTCGCCTCAAATAAGGCTGTTGTGCCCTATCAATGGCCACAACCAAGCCACGAGCATTCAGATTGCTATAGCCTTTCAAAGGCTTCTGAATTTGCACCCCAAGAGCTAAGGGACTCCTTGGGTGTCGACCATAGTTCAAATAGATCGGGGTCTCTTGGGTTGAACTGTTTACGAGTTGTTCATCGCAAACTCGGCCATGGCTATCAGTTCATCCCAGGCTTCTTGGTCAGAATGCATATAACTGCATAAGTAATCCTCCACAATCTGATTCATGACTTTGATCTGGCCATCCGTTTGCGGATGGTACGCAGTGCTCATGTTGAGTTGTACTTTCCACCTCTCGGCAAGGTACTGGTAAAACCTGGAAGTGAACCAAACATCTCTGTCGGACACTATCGTAAAGGGGAGACCGTGGTGCCATATCACATTCTGCACCAATAGGTCTAGTGCTCCTTCTGCGGAGACTTCTGTCGTTGTGGCTGCAAGGTGCACTATTTTGGTCAGCCTATTGATGAACACGACGATGGCGTCATGACCTCCCTTAGTTTTTGGCAGTCGTGTAATAAAGTCCATAGACAATTCAGTCCATGGATCCTCAGGAATGCCCAATGGCTGTAACAAGCCTGGGGTCTTTTAACGAGAATACTTAGCCTGTTGACAAACCAGGCAAGTATCAACATAAAGTTATACTTCTCGTTGCATTCTTGGCCACCAGCAATACCGCTGGACCAAGTTCAAGGTTTTGGCTTGACCAAGTGTCCTGCACTTAGATGATCATGTGCCAACTGGCAAATCTTAATCTTTAGATTGGATGGTATATATACCTGCTTGCCTCACAACAATAAGTTGTCTGTATAGCGCAATTCTTGTTGCTATTTAACAGACTCAAGCTGAGGGTCGTGGCTATAAGCCTGATGGATCCTGGAGGCTAAGTCTTCTGCCTTTGTTGTCCTTTTTGACCTTTGGTCTTTGCCCAACTTATATATTGCCCTCAAGCCACATATAAACAATTGACTTTTCCTCTTTGCTTCCTGTTCACCAGGTGTTGGAGGAATGCGAGAAAGTGGATCAGCCACATTCTTTTACCCTGGGTGATATTCCCAATCAAAGTCAAATTGTTGCAGGATTTCCAACCATCTGGCTTGTTGCCTGCTTAGTTGTGGCTATGATTTAAGATAAGTCAAAGGGCAATGATCCATCACCAGTTTGAAATATGCACCCTCTAGGTAACATCGCCATAACTGGATGATGTGCACGGAAGCCCATGCCTCCTGGTCTGTTATGTTGTAGTTCAACTCCGCAGGGAGGAACTTCCGACTGGCATAATAGACTAGATGATTGTTCTGCATGAGGACTGCTTCTACAATAGTCTGAGATACATCTGCAATGACCTCAAATGGTCTGCTGAGGCCTGGTACTTTGAGCAAAGGAGTTGTCATCAAACATTCCTTTTGATGCTCAAATATTGATTGGCACTTTGCCGTCCACTCTCACTTGCCATTTTTCTTGGTCAAGTCTGTCAAGGGAGTTGCCATCTTTGAATAGCCCTGTATGAACTTTCGAAAATAGTTTACCAGCCCCAGAAACTGCTAGTTATGTACTTTTTCAATCCCTTCTGGGTCTGGTCGAATGCCTTCTTGAGACACTATATGTCCCAAATACGAGATCTCCTCCTTTTTAAAATGGCACTTGTGCAACCGGCAGTACATCTTCTGTCGCCGTAATACTTCTAACACCTATTTTAGGTGTTGCAAATGCTCCTCAATAGTTTGGCTAAACACCAAGATGTCGTCCAAATACACCAGAACGTGTTTGCCATTTTGATCACCAAAAATGTGGTGCATCATCTGCTAGAATATTGCTGGGGCGTTTGCAAGTCCAAAAGGAAGAACCTTGAACTCATATAAGCCCAATGGCATCACAGAAGCCGTTTTGGCACAATTTGCCTTGTCTATCCAAAGTTGATAGTACCTTTGTTGCAAGCCAATAGTCGAGAACACTTTGGCTCCTTGCAGTTGATCCAACAGGGTACTGTATACCAAAAAATTTCGCAGAGAAAAAATTTCGCATATTTTGCGGGAAAAAAATTTGCAATGAAATATTTTCGCACACTCGTTGGTGCGCAAAAATTTTTCTCCCGCGAATTTTTTTCCCCGCAAAAATTTCTGCCCCGCGAACATTGTCACTGCGTGACCTTTGCGGGTGGGGTACCAACGGGTGCCCGCCTTGGCTATAGCCTGCTCGGAGGCCCAACAAACTGAGGGCCCTTTGGCATAGTGGGCGACCAGCAAGGCCTGCCCGAGTGGCCACCCGTGAGGCCTTGGAGGAGCGCCCGGATCGGCGCCTCACGGCCGCCCATTTGCGCCGCCTGTGGTGGCCTAGGATGGGCCCTGCCGGTGGCCCGGGTGGGCGCCAGTCTGAGGAGCGAGATGCGTTGCAAGATAAGTGCCTCGCGGGCGCACAATTGTGCTGCCCGCGTTGCCTTGAATCGCCCCGGTCGGTGGCGCAAATGGCCAGACGATAGGCGTGACAGGCGCACCCTCATTCGCCTGCCCATTCACGCCCTCCGTGGTGGCCTGGAACGGCCTCCACAGGCGACGCGAATGGGCTCCCGCAAAGCGCAAGAGGCGAAGCAGGAATGGCGCCTCGCGGGCGCCCATTCCTATCACCCGTGGTTGCCTGAAATGGCACCCGCCGATGGTGGGAATGGGTGCTCATGAGAGGCGACATGCGCCGCAGCATTCGCGCCGCATCCGGAGCCACCCTGTGGGCCGTCCCCAGGGCGCACCCCTTGCGCATTTGACGGGCTCGATGCAGGCATAGATTCAGTCGCCGATCGCTTTGCAAGCCACACTGCGCCTGTGCCCTTGAAATGCTCCCAAAAACTTGTGGGCTCCATGGAGACTCGGGCCAGCCGATGGCCACTGCCCTGCAAGACCCCCACAGGCCAGATCAGGGCTTCATTGCCACTCGACAGGGGCCACACGCCGCAGCGCAAAGCCAAGAGGTCAAATTGCGCGCCCAGAGCCTGACCCACCCCTGAGGGGTGCCGAAAAGCTTGCGGGCGAAAAAAGTTCACGGGACCAAAATTTTCCCGGAGAAATATTTTCATGCACTGGCTTGACCGCGAAATGCACGAAAATTCTTCTCTCATGAAAATTTTTTGGTATACAGTATCTATCCTCAGTATAGGCCACTTGTTTTTAATAGTAGCCTTATTCAAAGCCCTGTAAGCAATACACATGCAGAAGCTACCATCAGCCTTAGGTACAAAGAGTACTGGAGCGCCGAAAGGGCTGCTGCTCTCCATGATAAAGCCCTTCTATAAAAGATAATCTATATGACATATAGATTGTTCCCTATCTCGTCCATCTCTTTTGGACTGTACCGGAAAGCTGGGCGCTTCACTGGTTTAGTCCCTTCCTCTAAGGGAACGGTCAAGTCGACTCCCCGGTTAGGGGGTAGGCCCGCAGCTAGTTCATCTGGAAAGAGGTCTTTGTATTCCTCCAATAGTTTAGAGATTTTGTTAGATTCGACAAGGGCTGAAGTGGTTTCTCGACCTATGCTCATAGTGGTTTAAGTGGCTGAAGTGGCCAAAAGGTCTGGGGCATCCCCCTCAGGGAGATCGCTGACCCGGCAAACCAAAACCAAGCAGAGAGGAGATCCCCAATGGTAGGCCCGTTGGGCATGACCAAAGGAGCACAAATAACCCAAACGACGCACAGTCAAAGGGGCAGAAGAAACGCCCAAAGGGGGTTGTGGAGAAGTGGCAACATGCAAGGTCCCACGGAGGGTAATCTCACGACCGTGAGAAACCATGCAAATATGTCCATGACAATAATCGATGACACCGGCGTGCTCGTAGAGCCAATTGTCACCAAGAATGATGTCATAGTCGTCTGGCAAATCAATGACCACACAACGGACAGTGCCCTTATAACCTTGAATAGTTAAAGGAACATCCACCACACCCAAAGAAGGGAGTGAAGAGTCGTCTGCGAGGAGGACCTCCGTTTCAGGAGGATCTGGAAGAACACTTGAAGGGGTGGAGAACTCAATGGGATCCACAACACAACGAGTGGCATGGGCGAACCACTGTAAATAGTGTAATCAGTGCAGTTGCCGATTGGAATCCAAATGGGGCTGCGTGGGCTATAAGCCTAACCGACGACAACATGTTGGCATAATGTAAGCGGTGCCTGTTGCACCAGTATTGAAGAGAATCGATGCAGGCTGGTGACCAACACGGCCTGTAAAAGTTAAGCGAGGGAGGTTGAATGTCACTCCTTGGATGCGGTGTCCCGCTGCTCCCTCTGGGGGTTCATAATAAACGTTGACTGGCCAAGGGATACCAGCCATGGCAGTACGACCTGTTTGGTCGATTGTCGGTTGTGTGAACAACCTTGTACCCTTGGGGTAGTGCACCAAGTTTTGCATTTTGCGCAGACGTGGGTGTTCCATAAAACACTGCCATGTGGGTAGTAAGATACAAACACCAATATTGGTGGGATCTTTTGCACACTCTACATAATAGTGCTCCAAAAATGGCGTAGCATTCTGAAACGGTGGATTAATCTTCGCAAACTCGTGCTGCAAAGGTTGTGTTGAAAAGCTCTTCATAGTTAAGCAAAAGCGCTTGCAAAGAGCGTTGTCCCCATTGGGGTTTAGCACAAGCATCCAGTGTAAACTGGTGAGCCACCAGTGACTGGATATACTAAAAGTGTTTTTGCTGGAGCATACGGTGAGACTGGTCTGTTTGAGCGCTCTCACCCTCTTGGGCTGTTGAGTCATTAAGACTCAAGGTTTGTCTTTGCGGTATCTTACCGGCCAGTGTGTTCATAGGAGACACTTTAGGTACAGGTACCATAGGTGCCATATTGTATCAATAGTTTACAGGTTGAACACACAGTGTCCGATTCGTTACATTACTTTTCCGCATTTGATTGCGAATGGCATTCACAGTAATGCGTCGTGCTATACTCCACTGCTTTGGTGGGGTTCTCACCTTCATCGGTGGAAGTTTGTTGTGCTTGCACAAGTCCCGACTAATAGATGTCTGGCATAAAATGGTTGAAACACTGGAACCATTGTCCCGCCCACTTCAACACCTTGATGGTGGTGTCCTTGAGATGGGACAAGCTTGTGACGGGCTTGCCCTCCATGGGGTCGCGGATGGCCTCAATGGGCTCATACGCATAATCTTCATGGGACTTCCCCTGTGCATCCACATTATGAACCTTGCAGACCAGTACTCCACAAACTCTTGATTTTGTATGGAGAATGGGTTTGCCACTGTTATCAACCTTCAAAGCAAAATGCTTCCAGATGATTTTATTCGGTCCAAGGTTATTGCTTGTATTACTTTTGCCAGTGCGGCTGCTAGACAGATGTGAACCATATGACTTATGTTCTTGGTCATATGTAGGTCCTACTTTATACAAATATGCCCTCAGGCTTGTGTATGTGGACCATTGCTTATCGTCTTTATTTAACAAGCATTTTCACTTGATATCAGGATGGAGTCCTGTGTATAATGCATGCAGTTTGGAAAAGTCATCCATGTCTTTCTCACACTTGAGAAACATTAGTTCCAAAAGTTGCATGTATTTAATGGTATCGGGACCCAAAGTCCATGCCTTTGTGAAGGCTATTAACTTAGACCGGATTTCAAAATCTGAATATTTATGGTCATAAAGTGTTTCCATGCCATACTTAAACTGTTCCCATGACAGTTCAAAAACTAGCTGTGAGAGCACTTTTGCGTCAATGGTGACCCCCCACAGGTGACCCAACTGCGCAAGCAGGCTATACTTCCCTGACTCCTCAAGAGTATTCAATGCTATCCATCCCCATTGATTCCGGGGTGCCACAGTGGTTTTGAAATACATAATGGTTTCTTGCAACCACTTTGTCAAAGCTTGCTTGTCTTCATTCCACTTTGGGCGTTTAATGCCTTGACTATTCATCTTGGCCATGCTCACCTGAACTTTCCTCTCGGGTTGCATGTACACAGGAGGGAATGGTACCTCCTGGGCAGCTGTCATGTACCCTTGACCCAACCCCAAATATCCAGAACCCCTGGGGTTGTAGTCCACTGGCAGGGGTGGTGGCCCATCCACTGCCATGTGGAGTCCAGCTGCGATGGAGGCAGTTCGCTCCTACATTGGTGATGCTTAGGCCTACATGTAATGTGGTTCTGCAAATGGCAACTCTCCTTCCTCCTCTTCTTCTAACCACTAATGGTGCGGAGAAGGCGCTCTGGGCTGCTGTTCAGATGGGCCCGCCGATGGCAAAGGTGCCGTTGAAGACCCACTATATTGTGGTGCCAAATGTGGCTGCGTTGGGACTTGTAAGGAAGGCTGAAACGGTGGTCTTTGCTATGCTTGTGGTGCCATTTGTGGCTGCAGTTGTCCAGGGTAAGCAGGAGGCTGCATCTGTGTGGCATACCTCTACTGTTTGAGACCAAACGGAGACAAAGCCTGCAACCTCTCGATCTTCTGCTGTGTCACATGAGGCTGCAGCTGCTCTACTCCCAGTCCTGTCTTTCCCATCATGAAGGGCTGGGCAGTGGCCTAAGCTGCCTGAAGTGCCTGTGGGATTGGCACTCTTAAGACAACTTGTCCAGGTTGTTCTCCCTCTTGAGGTACTCTTCTGCCCGTTCTCTGGATGGCCTGCCACTCTGTGGCTGCTTCTTGAAGATCCGGGATGTGGATCTCTAAGGCCTTCTGCTACACCTCAAAAATAGGGCACAACCACGCAAGAATTCTCTGGAGAGCGTTTGGGGGGATTGTTGCCTTGTAGGGCGCCTTTCCGGCCCTTAGGTGGTAGTATCCGTTGTAGTATACTCTACCGTAGGTGTCATAAAAGGCCCCCAAGGTATCCCAACATCTGTGGATATCCTGGACCACGGGCATTTGCACTCTTGGAGTTGGGCCTGCTGCTGCTTGCCGGGACTCCTGTACTCAGTACTGCTATCGCCATTGCTGATAGGCGGGGTCAGGTTTACCCATCGTATACTTGGCCTCATGGGTTCTCTGACTGGCACTACTCTCCCCTTGATGGGGGCCTTGGGCCTACTGCTAAGTATGCTGAAATTCCTTGAACTTCATAAATTCAACGTTCTCTTCCTTGCCCATGGTGGCCAACAGTTGAGCTTTTCTGTCAGCCTCTGCTTTGGCCTTTTCCAAGGCTTCCTCCTATTTTTTCATAGCAATGTATATCTCCTGCCTCTCTAGAGGAATGGGACTAGCTGGAGTGCCTGCTGAGCCAATATACACAACTTCATCATGTCCAGCAGAATCATCAAAATCTGCTTGCATACGAACATGTGAAAGATGCTCGGGTCTCCCGCAAGTTTCATCAGGAGCTTTACCTGTAGCTTTCTTCGATGCCACTTTGGGCTGCTCTGCCTTCTTAGGCTATGGCGCCTTTGCAGGCTGTTCCATCCTCTCAGGCTGGTTAGCCTTCTTAGGCTGTGGCGCCTTTGCAGGCTGTTCCCTCCTCTCAGGCGGGTAGGCCTTCTCAGGTCGCTGCGGTTTGCCAAATCGTGCTGGACGATTCACCCTGCTGTCCCTGCTCGACTCATCTGCCCACCAGGGCTTCCTCCGAGTCAACTCCTCTTTACGGGGTGCTTCATCCATCGGCACTTTCTCAAGCTGCTTAAAAGCCTTTGCTTGAGCCGCAAGGTTCAATTCATCAACCATGTCCACTGGCTTGACTTGCTGCACCTTTTGGCTACCGCCTACATACAAGAACTGACGGACTTCAGCCTTTCGCTACCGTTTCTGGGTTCGCTTTTGCTCATACTTGTTGGGATTTAACTGTTTATCCCATTCTCGATGCTGAGCTTTTTGCTCTCTCTGTCGACGATCTCTACGAGCTTTCTGCTCATCAAACTACTTGGTATGAGCAAACCGGTTTCGATTGTGAGTATGCCGTCTCTCCTTTTCCATCCTATGTACTTGCGCTCTTTTTGACATGTCTCCTGGTAACGGGGATGCACAAGATGAAGATGACAACTCCGATATCTCCTCCAACGGTTGGTGGGGATCGTTCAGGTCGGGCCTCTCAGGGCTGCCTTCATTAAAATCCCACGGTGCTAGTACATGTCTCAGTGCAGAAGCCATGTTCTCCGGCCAATTGGGATCCTCCCGGGCGATCTGATCCGCCATACCGGGGCCATACCACCGTTGGATCTTCACCAATTGTGTGGTGGTTAGTCTTATTCCAAACCTTTCAGAGACTATTTTCCAGCCTTCATCCAAGTCACTGAGCCGTCACTATAGAACCTGGTCTATATGGCTCGGCATTTCTGCTGCCTGCTGTATAGATTGCCTGAGTCTGGTTCAAAGTCTAGTAGTCGTTCGTCCTCATCTGGTCCCCATTCTAGCAAAGCCGGTCTCCGGGGACTCTAGTCTGGGACTCTTGGCCTTCTTGGGCTTGGCCCACATACCATTCGGGCGCTCTCACTGAGCGATTCTCCGCTGGTCTGTTCATCATCGCTTGGTGTTTTTATGTACACCTGCAACCTTACCCTCTTTTCGGGGGTTCTGGCTGGCGGGCCTGGAACATTGGCTGATGGGCCTACGACATCAGCCAGTGGGCCTGTATCTCTAGCCCTTTTGGCCTACCTTCTCCAAGTCTCGTCTGCTGTGGGGCTTTTCCACTTTCCCCCCGGCTGTCTAACGATCTTCCAATCCTTCTCCTTTTGAGCTTCTGGAATCGTTGGCATTTTAGTCCCAGTCGGACTCGGTACCCTCTCAGGTTGCTTGGACTGCCTCACGATCTGCCCCTCGGCCTCTCTCGCTCGCTCCTTTTGCTTGAGTAGCCGGTCACTCAGGTTGGCTACTTGCTCCTCGGAGGAAGCATGGGCGACATCCGCCTCTCGGCTTTGCTCCTTTGCTTTCTTCAAAGCGATTTCATGCACCTTGCTTCTTTTTGCGCGGAGGCCACAGTGATCTCCAGCTGTGCAATCCGGGCTACTGTGTCCCGGTCGCGGGTCTCTTGGGCCTTGGTTGCCGCAGATGCAGCCATCTTCTCCAGGAGGGCCATAACTCCTAGGGCTTGTAGTAGGGCGGTCATTTCTCAGTGTCCGTTGCCTCTTCTGTTGCCGTGGCCTCGGCCTCTTCCATGGGCTGGTCTTGAGCTTCCTCCAGCGCATGGCTCACCGACGTGCCCAGCCAATCCTCTCGGACTACTTCTCTTCTTGTCTCGCCCTCTCGGGCTACGTCCTCCCGTTCACTGGCCCCAATTGCCAGTTCCCCCTGTCGGGGTGCAGATTTGACCATTTCCACGGTCTCGCCCTCTCGGGCTGCAGGATCCGGTTCCTTGGCCTCCATCACGGAGGAGGCCGGGGAAAACCTCCCATGCTTTTGGCCCAGTCATTGTGTTTGAAGCGGTGGGCCACCCTCAGATGGCTCCGAAACCAAATGATATATGAGGATTCTTGGTGTGAGGCTCCTGCCCTCTTTGAGCCATAGACCCGCCTCGCTGGGCACCTAGGTCTTTATGTGATGGGGTGCTGGTTTTCGATTCGCACGTCGCGCCGCCGCCTTGTTGCCCGAATGGCCAAAATGGCCCGCGCGGCCGCGATTGGCCACGGCTTGTCCGGGGCGCGCACTCGGTGCACTCCTAGGCGGTGGGCCCAGATCCCTGGAAGGTCGCTGGGGCCGCGGCACGGGAGTCCGGGTTGCTGCGAGCTCGGTCACGCGGGTTGTGGTCCGATCCGCGCGATCCGGGGGCGTTTGCCAGAATCGGCAAGCAAATTGGATTACTGATGACTCAACCACAAGTCTTTTGTGCGGCAGGGCGTACCACGTCCCGGGTCGCCCGCCGTGGGCCCAAAAACATCCAAAGTCATCTGTGCAATGTACAGCCGTTCCCCAAGCTGCCATAGAGTACCGCAACTGGCCAGAAATCACCCAAATAAAAGAGTAGCCTCCTAGGGCCCTAATCCCATCTACTAGGGCCCTTAATTGGGTTGCCAATTAACATAATTTAACACTATAATGTTCCCAATAAGAGGCTTTAGGGAACAGGGGGAAAAGTCAAGGGAGTAAATGGTCTCCCCAAGTAATTCCGTCACATTACGGGGACCTAGGCGGGACCACCCCGTCCTACTCCCATATCCTATACTATCATATAAGCTGGTTTGGGTATCGTCACTGTATCTTGGGGGCAGGGCGTCCCCCACACTAAGGGGCCTTTAGTAGGGTGTCCCCCACATCAGACTGGTGTGCGCAACAGGCACCACTAGTTTCCATCGCTTGTTCTATTGGATAAAAAATAATCCTTGAGTAGTCAACTAGATAACTCTACAACTTTATTGATTCCTCAAACGTTAAATGGTGTCTCATAAATTTGGGTCCTCCTCTAGTGTTTGCTTCCATATTTATGGCTCCTTTTTAGGCACCACTGTTAAAACCACTAATATCACCAATGGCTCTATTGATTGGGGCCTCTCTACATTATTTGCTAGACTTTATCTACTTCTAGACGGTGCATCAGCCAAAATATTGGTTTTCCAAGGATTACAATAAAACTTTAGTGAAATAAATTGAAAAAGACCTAATTTCACTCATTTTGTTTGTGACCAATTTTACACCTATGGGTTTACAGGTGATCATAATGTTTGGTGGTCCGTTGGCACCGTCACCCTATGTGGGAACCCTTGAATATAATACCACCTTATGATGAAACAATATGCCTGCCAATTTGCATTTATACACTAAGTACCTTTTTTGGAGGATTTTGTGTTTTACTACAGAATATGATAGTACGGAGTCTTTTCTCTTGTTCCTATATAATGGCAACTTCTACTAAGTGTTTTAATGCATTTTGTCACCATCATGTGAAGTAACAAAGGGTTAGGGAACATAAAAATTAGTATATTGCATAAGGTTATTTTCACCTTCTCAAATGCCTTCTGCTGCATGAGACCCCACTTGTATCCAACTTCGTTTTTTTTGAGGTCATTCAATAGGTGTACTAACTCGGCATAATATTGAACATACCATCGATAATATTTGTAAATCCCCCCAAATGACCTAATTTATTTCATATCTTTGGGGTCTCCCGTTCTTTAACAACCTTCAACTTCCGTTCTAGTGGCGGCATTCTAGCTAGAGTGATGTGTTGCCCAAGAAAATCAATGGTCTTGATTGCCATATGGCATTTTGATTAACTTTTGTATATAACTTATGCTCTTACAATTATTGGAAAACCTCCCTCAGGTGTTCAACATGCTCCTTCATCGATCAGGAATAGATAAATATATCATCCAAGAAGACCAACTAAAAATTTATCTAAGTAATCATGCAAGAGGCCGTTCATCAAGTTCATAAACTATGCCGCAACGTTCGTGACTCTAAATGAAACCACAAGATACCGTATTTACCCGGTATTAGCAGGCGTGTATTGGACCCCCAAAATGAGCAGTGGATACTAATAATGGGTTATGTATACTAACGTAGTTTAGACCCCTGATCCCGAAGAGCAGACAGAGAAAATTTTAGAGACAATTAAGCGGTGAAATGCCCAGAAATCGACAAGAATGGCAATGCTAGCGCGGAATGTTGTCAGCCTCTTCATCATCATCATCATCATCATCATTTTTTACAGAACAGGGCAATGAGGTAGCCGTCAGCTTCCTATTTTGCCTGAGCAAAGCAGAGTCGGTGATTGGTTCATTGGAATCTAAGGAGAATACAAACTAAATGTACGATTTATGAAATGTCGATCCCTAGAAGTGATAATCGATGGTAATACATCAAACCTGTCAGCCTCTTCGCGGGAGCTGGCGTCCTTGACCTGGGGCTGCATCAGGTGGTGGCGACTGGCAATTGGGCCAATAGGGGTGCGTTGGAATGCTTGAGGCGCGTTTTCCTCTGCAATGCAAAGAACGAGGATTGATATAGTCTCAACTCGCTGGGGCGCAGCATCGCAACAATAAGCTTGAAACGCAGCGCTTTTCTGGGCTGATGGCAGCTGGGAAGGCTGATGTGATTTGTGATTGTGTTTGTGGCCCGGTAGCTAAGACGATGTGCGAGTTGGGGATGGGCCCGGTCTTGGCAGCGCTTTGTAGGCAGTTTTGAAAGGCTGGGTCTCACAATGGCAGCCGCTCCTACCAACGCCATCACCTGCCCATTCCTGCGCTGGGCCTTGGGGTGCCCTTGGCAGCGGCAGGCCGAAACCTACACTGGATGGCCAGGGAGCAGGCGTCGGCGCGGTCCCCCCTTGGCCGGGTCCAGGTACCCTGGCCCGCGCTCTAAGGCCTCTCCAGTGGAAGCGTGGTCGTCCTCGGCCGGACGGCGTGTCCCGGGCTCTCTTTGGCCCGTGGGTGACGGCCGCTCTGTGCGGTCCCGTCCGAGGCGCGCGGCTGCTGTGCTCAAGGAGGCAGGGAGGCGAGGTCTTCCAGAACGATCGAACTACAATCGGCGCCGCCGCCGGGCGCTCTTACATGTGGCGGCCAAATCATCAAAGTCATCATTTTCATTAAGCGTCTCCATTTTGGCCAAACCCATTTTCCGGCTAAAGGCCTCGTTACGCTCGGCCCTTATGCCGAAGTCGTTCCGGCCTGCTCCGCTTCGCTCCGCATACGGCCTCCACGACTTTGGCAATGGGCCGAGCTCCGCTCGGCAGAACAAGAAACCAACGGATCATTACCACAGCAGGTTAACTCAATCCAGAAACAAGGCAACTTTGACTTCTTGACCGCTTCTTTGACTGGGCCCCGCGGCATTGGTCGATGCCCTGCGATCCTGCGCTGAGAGCGCCAACAGCGGCCAGTCAACTATGCGGCCTTTCCCACGCCCTCTTGCAAATTCTCCCTCGGCAACATCCACTCCGACCCGATCGTCCCCATCGATGTGCGAATCGCAGGCAACACGGTTTGGTCTAGACTAGGCAATGTGGTCCAACACTAGCCGCCAACTTCCCTTACCACCATCCATGCCTTTGCTCGTTTCTGTCTGTGTTTGGGGGTGGATACTGACACCGGGTCATGGATACTAACATGGTTTCGACCCCCCAAGAGATGGGTGGATACTAATAGGGGGTGCCTACTAATACCGGGTAAATACGGTATTCGTATAACCTCTTGGCATATCCTCCTGCCGAACTGGAATTTGCCAATATCCCAATCATAGGTCAATCTTGTTGAACACCTTCGCCCCCGGTCCAGGTCCAATCCCAGTCCTAGTCTAGTCCGCCCCACCTAGTCTAACCTAGTTTTTGTACTGTCCTGGATTTTTTTCTTTGGACTAGACTAGCACTGGGCATAGACCGGGGTTGGGCTGGGTATGCACTAGGGCCAAGGCAGGGTGTGGACCTAGTCCAGTGCAAAACAAGGCTGGATTCCTACCCTAACCAGTCCAGTCCAATCCAACCCCATCCTCAGCCGGTCTATTTTGGTCACACACAGGTTAAATCGACCCGCCTCCAGCCAGCTGCCCCACCCCTTTTGGCAACTTGCCGGCTCTCTCCGGAAGACATGTTGCAATACCCTCTGTGGCCTGGATTGGCCTCCACAGGCAACACAAATGGGCATATGCAAGGTGCTAGAGGCAAGGCGGGATTGGCGCCTCTTAGGCGCCCATTCTTGCCAACCGCAGACATTTAGGATGGCAACCACTGATGGCAGGAATGAGTGCCCATGAGAGCCGAGATCCGCAAGGGGATTGCGTTGCAGCCGCCCATTCCCGCCACCCGTGGTTGCCTGGAATGGCCTTCGTGGGTGGTGGGAATAGGTGCCCACGAGGTGCGAGAGCCGCGACCAAAATTGGCCCCTCACGGATGTGTGGGTTGATGCCCGGGCTCCTCCAAGCCTGCACTCTGGACCCCAGGCGGAATTGCGTCTGGCCCCATCCTCATGCGGTTCTCGCCCAGTCCTGGCCAGGCCGGGGACAAGACTGGGCGAGGACCAAGCCATGGCCAGGCCAGGGCCGGTCCAGGGCCAGGTCGAGACGTCTCCGGTCGACCAGGGTCAGGACCAACCAGGGCTGGGTTGAGACTGGGCACCATATTGCCCACGACCAGGCACAAGACCGGATTTGTGTGTTGCAAGATCAGTCCAGCCCTGGTCCTAGTCCGGTTTTCGTCTGGTCTAGTGCATTCCTGATCCGGTCTTGGCGCGGTCCTGGCCCGGTCCTGGCCCGGTTCTGGCCCGGTCCTGGCCTGGTCCTGGCCCAGTCCTGGCCCGGCCCTAGCGAGGTTCTGGCCCGGTTCTAGCTCGGTCCTAGCTTGGTCCTGGCCGATTTTAGGGCAGCCGGCTGCCAGGCCAAGACTGGACAAAAGTCCGGTCCTTGCCCCAGTTTTAATCTTGGTCTTTGCCTGGTACCAGTCTTGCCCGATACAACTCTGTTGGCAGTATCTCTGAGGGTAGGTCGCTTGGAAACACATCTTTGTATTCGTGTAGGATTGTATTAATATCTTCAAGCATTTCCTCATGATACATCTTCTGAATATCCATACCCTTAGTAGCATGCTCCTTTGGCCGTTTTTCCTTTGTTGTTCGAACAATCGCCATGAAAATTGCATGGCCCCGTTTTGCCTGCTTAGCCATTTGCATTGTTCACCTCAGAGGTCCCGGCCGGTTTGCGACCCTGGTCCTGACCCGGCTCTGGCCCGGCCCTGGCCTAGTCCTCGCCCGGCCCTAACCCCGGTCTAGCCAGGACCGAGCATCGAGCAGGATCGACCCATGCATCTGCGAGGGGCAATTTTGGTCGTGGCTTTCGCACATCGTTGACGCCTATTCCCACTAGCTGCAGAGGCCATTCTAGGCAACCGCAGGTGGTGGGGATGGACGGCTGCGAGGCGCGGCTCATGGCGCATAGTTTGTGTCTAGTTCATTTGCGGACGCCCATACCCGCTACCCAAAGAGGCCATTCCAAGCGACCGTGGTTGGCACGAGAGGGCAGCCCTGAGTGACCATCCAGCAGCTGATCTGGTGCCTCGCGGGCACGTCTGGCCGCCACCGACAGAAGCCATCCCAGGCCCCCGCTGGAGGCGGAAATGGGCTCTCTCGAGGTGCCAATCCGAGGGGACATGTAGCACCCCACGTGCACCCATACGCACCACTGACAGGGGCCATTTCAATGCAGTGCATCCGGTGTGATTGGTCGCCTACAAGGTGGCAATCCTGCGGCGCATCTTGGCTATTGCGGGCACCCATTCCCGCCATCGGCGGTTGCCATTCTAGACAACTTTGGTTGGTGGGAATGGGCGCCCGTGAGGTGCCAATCCTGTCGTGCCTCTAGCGCCTCGCAGACGCCCATTCGTGTTGGCTGTGGAGGCCATTCCAGGCCACTACGGGTGGCTCAACCTCTTTGCTAGAGAGCCGGGGAGCTGGAGCTGCCGGGAAGGGGGGGGCAGCTGGCCGGAGGCTTGTCGAGTTGGCTGGGGTGTGACCGGACTGGGACAAGCGAGGACCGGGTTGGACTGGACCGGGTAGGAAGCGTGCCATATTGGGCGTTCGGTGCCAACAGCCGCACGCTGGACGGGCAGCGAGGGCACAACTTGATATTGTGCCCCTTGCAGCAGATTTCGTCATTAATGATTACATTGATCAGTGACAAACGATTTGCGGTGGCATCCATACTCTTACTTGTGCGGATCAGCCACCGTGCTGGGCTGAACGGAATAGGAGAAGATGCACCTCCCAATGTACATGTGCCCCCAATAGATGGTCCCCAGCACCTGGACCATCCGCCACACTCGCACAGAGAAAGATCTTTTCGAGAAAAGAATCGCGTGGGCGGGTGGCGGTGGTGGTTGAGCCACCACAAATCGATCCATGTTGTTTCGTTGAAAAGATAGCAACATGATACCCATAAAGTTCTTTCCTGCTAACTGAAGTGGTCTAGATTCGATAAAATATGCAGTTTGTGCCTTTGAGGCGATGACGGGCGTGGCTTCAAACAGCAGAATGCTACCAAAACAGTTCTTGATTTCTGCCAAGTGTATTGAGAACAGAAAAAAGAACAGAAGCATAGCCCATCGATGTAATCAGCAGCTGTTGCTTTGTTGCCTCACTCGTGGAATATCCCTCTAGGGAACTGCATGACAACGCAAGAAGGGTGAGCTGCTGTAACCGGTGCAAGCAGGCGCATTTAAGGCATTGCTTCCTCTTGAAGCATATTGTAGCTACAACATGCCTCAAGAGTAAACAATGCCTTACGTGCGCTGGATTTCAAGAAATTATGGGGTTGACAGACGAACATGGAAGCAACCACATCAAATGTTGCTCATACATCAGGTTTAAAGGACCACCGGGCGTGCGTCCCACCACCTATCCCCCCTCCCCACCCCACTCCCACCCCGCTCCCACCCCACCCCACGCCCCACACCCTACCCCACACCCACACCAACACACTCGCACAGCTGCACTTTCGTACGCCCAAACACACACGGTGGCTTGGACGGCTTGGCGAAGTAGGACCCACCTTTGTGGATTCCTTTCCCAGATGTCGGGTGATTTTCGTTGGGGCTTCACCAACCCCTTTTGTTTTCTTTTGAGACCCATTCACACGGGGCCTCACAGTGTTTGTTTCGATTGATTTTTCCGGCGGCGGCACCTATAGCGCTGCGCAGTGGAAGAGGCCCCAAACATTCTTGAACAGTGGTGGGTTCTCGTGTGCCAGGGACTCACTGTTTGACTGTAACAAATCTTGGCGCACACACACGCCCCGATTTTCGCAACAGGGAAGGAATGGGCGTACCCAGGTAGATTCGACAGGAGAATGCCTGTTTGGAAGTGGAACTGACTAACTGGTAATGTGGTTTTGCCAGGGGTATGATGGTTGGGCGTGCATCGACAGGCCCTGGGTGGGCGCCGCCTAAGTAACGCTACTTTGGGGCATGCCCTTTGGTTGCTGCCAACCCAGTACCCTGGGCCAATGGAAGGCCATGGAGCTCAAGGCAAGTCAGTGAGTTGGTACCCCCAGCCCTGGTGGGCTTTCAGGGTTTCGAGTCGGGCGGCTATTTAGACATTCCCATAAGCCTCGTTACTATCTTGTTTCACAGCTGGCCGGCCTGCGCTATGAGAGGTCCGGTTAGCTGTGACCCTGTGAGAGTAAAGCACGAGATTGGGGACGTTGGCTCAGGGCTGAATCACATTCTAGCACAGCCTGAAGTATGGTTAACCAAATGGGCACAATCTAAAGTGCATTGCCTCGGGTGTTGTATTCAATATGGAGATGAAGACCTGAAGTGAAATCGTGTGTAATGTTGTTCATGTCGGGAACACCCTGGCTGGGAACGGGGGGAGAGGAGACCAATTGGACAGAAACTCTTGGTTAGCTTCAAGTCATCTCAATGCATATTCCTTTTATGACTTTCTGAAATATGATCCTTACTTAAATGCTTCTTGAGGTAATTAACGTGGCACTCGATTATATTCCTGATATGCTAGGCTTGGTTCTTCATTGACATGTCATGCAAACTCGTCAATCTTGAAGTTTTGGAATACACAAATTCCTCGAGCAATCAGTCAATAGATTCTCGCAACGATTGCGTGGGAGGCCGACAACAGCTATTGATTGTGCCTTATGCGCCTTTCCCCACCTGCAAGCTGCAAGCTTTTAGTTTCCATTGCTCAATGACCAGAATTCGGTTATTCTGACAACTGAAATCAATTTACGGGAGCTGTGACTTCGTCCGTAGCAACGTCGAGGAAGGGCACAGTGGTGGCGGTCAAGCAAGCTATTCTTCCTGCTGTCTCCTTGACTTGCAACAATTGTCATGTACACCCCTTCAATGGCACGACAGTATGGATGTGATGCGTGCATATGTTATGAACCCTCATCCGTGTGCGTTGAGACATTGCTGGGCTTGCTGGAAGACTGAAATGCTTAGGGAGGTTCACGAGCAAGCCATTAGCCGTTTGCCGCTAATCAGGGCCGGTATGGCCCTCTTCTTAGATTAGATCGATCCTGTAGAAAGAACGCAATCCTTTCATGTCACAGGGTATCTCCAGAGGCGCCCTTGAGAGGCCCTCTCCCCCCCAACTCCCCACCCCCCAACCCCAACCCCAACCCCAACCCCAACCCCAACCCCAACCCCAACCCCAACCCCAACCCCAACCCCAACCCCAACCCCGACCCCGACCCCAACCCCAAAGCATCAATATGGCGCCAAGCATGACAAAATCCAGACGTGCGTTCCATAAGAGGGACTTGCCGTCGTGTGGTGATTGAGCGAAACAACACAAAGTGTTAGAGAAACGCATTTCCCTGTGCAACGTGTGCTCTGCGGCACAGGCTGCCCACGAGAGCGCGGAAACACAAGGGACACGTGGAGCGATGTTCCTGTTGACTGCTGCACAGATATGTTGATTAAAAACCCAACAACACGTCCAACATTTCTCTACCACTAACAAACGTCCCTGCCACTGCCAGCCGGCCGCCATGCACGAACTGACCCCACGTCGCCAGATGCGAATTGCGCTAGGAACCAAGCCACGCCCACTACTGGAGCGCACGGCACACACCATGCCAGTTGCTCGGTGCACCTCCCATAAACTGAACTATTCCCCAAAAAGATGCCCGGCGCCCACGACCACCAGCGGACCCAAAATGCGTCTCGCAATGCGTCAAGCCAAGAGCACAAGTCCGTCAGCGACTCTGTGGTCGCCAAAGTGCTTGGCAATGCGTTCCAAGGTATTGCATGATATCTCACAGCTGCTCGAAAACGCACCACCCTGAGAGAAGGTGAGTACAGACAAGGCACGGGGAGGTAACGAACACATGCGTGCGAGGCAAATGGGCACACCATGCCCCGCCACTTATCTCCCCCCAGCTATGGCACCCTGCCTCCCCTCGGACTTATCCCTTACACATGCACAACACCCCACCGCTCCCCTTGTGCCGATCATGATGTTGTGCATGGTTCCCAGAGACACTACATTCCAAACGTGGCCACGTATCGACATTCTTCTTACACCCGAAGATTACACTCTTGGCTACACACATGATACACCTGAACACATCCTCATTCTTCCTCCCAACTCTGAAAATGTCGAAAATGCGGGCCTTCATCCTGCAGTTCGCTCCTCACCCCAACGGCTGTTTTGAACTGAACACTTACGGCCTGGGCATGCAGGTGTTGCTTCCTGTCTGCATTCTCCTGCCTGAATAACGCACCAAAACAGCGGGGTTTCCAGCCCACAAACCAGAGTGACGTCTTCCCCTCCACAGTTAGACCTCCCTTCTGTAGGTGCTACATGGAGACCATCCTCCCCCACCACTTCGCTTGAAGTCAGTGCATGGCAATTGCCAAGAGGAAGATCATCCTTGGGAAAGCATCCCCACCACACTCCACACCCTGATGACACCAATCAAAAGACGAAAACACCACGAGCAGTACACTTCCTCAACCTCCACAACACCTCTGGTTTCCGCCTTCAGGATGTTTACCTGGGCTGGACATGCCCTGCACCAAGTTCAGTTGGATGCCTTCCCCATACATTTCCCCCTTCCCAGAGAAGATCTTATTCTTCACCAATCGATTATTGGTTATTCAGTTCTATGCCACTCAGGCTCTGCCCACCCTCAAAATCGCAAGTGCAACGACCATGGAATCAAAGACCTTTCTGTGCATACCATGCTTGTTTTCGTCCCAAAACCAAAACTCCCACAGCGATCAACTTGAAGAAACGCCTAAGGCACAGCACTCCCTCTTCGACCCTCCAATTCTCAACTTAATGGGCCCCAGAAAGGGGGCAGCATCACTTAGTGTACACAAAAATAGGTCACAAGGTGGAACGACGTGTGCCCAGTCAACTTCAGGCACAAATTGACCGTGGCGGCAAGTCAGAACCTGGCACACACCACATGTGTTTTTGCTTGCCTTGGCACCGCCCAGACAACTGGTTTTCCTTGGCCGTGGCATGTGTCACACTTCCACACAACCATACCAAGGTACACCAATGCTGAGGCCGTGCCTCCTCAGTTCGACTGATGCACAAATGCACCACTACCCCCATCAGGCCAAGTAACCATAGCCTACTTGGAGCGTGAGCTGGACAGCTCCTCTGCTGGGAAGTCCAGAAAGTGAACCAAACCGTTACCATCACCAGCGATGACTGTGTCTGACAGCTTGGAGCCCCCAAAAGCGCAGGCAGTGATCCCGCAGTCGCCCATGAAGACCACCCGCAAGCGCCCGCTGTGTGCAGTCCACACACGCACCACACTGTTGGTGGAATAGGTGACCACAAAGCTGGAGTCGCTGGAGAAAACTGCACCAGCGATCTCGTCCGAGTGGCCCTGCGACATCGGCAAGTCAAAAGCACCTTACAAACTCCGTCCTGCACTTTCCACCCCTGCAGGGCTTACCTTCACCCCCTTGAAAGGCAATCGTGTGGCTTTTTCAAGGCATGCTTCTTTATGGGAAGTTCACAAGGAGCTGGCCGCTTCCTAACTTGCCTTTCTGAGCAATGGAACTATTAATAGCTAAAATGCATGCAACTGCGCTCTCAGGTGTGCATGAAGTTGTCGGGACAAACATTACCAACTGAACAATGCCCAGCACTGTGTCGCAAGTGCAATGGCAGTGTTTTCCAGATATCTGCGAAAACAGTAAGATGGAACTAGCTAGGCTTGGAGCACCCCAGGTGACAGCTTGCAAATCCACCATGCTAAGAGACTGCGCGGGATTCACAATGCAACAAAATGTCATCTGTCGATTTACCAGCACGCTGATGGCTCTGGCACCTTCATTGAGCCATAAGGTCAGCGGTTGGTAGCTGGTGCTTACAATGTGATAAGGAAAGAAACTTTCAAAAAATGCTCACATTCAAGCACAAGAGGGGCTAAAAACCTGATGCAGTCCCACCAGCCTTTCCCAGCAAAATGATACTCTTTTGGTTCTCCACACTACTTGTTGGCATACATGTATCCATTCTGTGCAGCAGCAGCATAATGCGCATGCCCTCAATCCACAGCAAAGTGGCCAATACGTTCACCACCTACCTCCAGGACACCCAAGCACCGCCCCTTCTTGATGTCCCACAGCCAGGCCGTCTTGCCCTCTGCGATGGTCACCGCGCGGTGCCACTGTGGATCCACAGCCACATGGTCGACCTCCTTTGGGTGGTCCAGCACCATCGAGCACTCACCATTGCTTAAGTCCCACAGACGAGCGGTCTTATCATAACTCGCCGTGAGGGCCATAGTACCATCCTCTTTCACGACCCCTGTACTGAGACCGTCTTCGTGCCCTACAAAACAAACACACATGCGGGGATGTTCACCCTGGCCTGCACTGGGGCGCAACATCCAGGCAGCAAAAGCACAGCACCTGCAGATTCAGCACTCAGTGAACAACAATTTCTGACGCATTATGTCAGCTTCGCACATCTTAAACCTTCCCAAAATAGTGCTAGGTGTTGTACAACGCTTGGAAACAGGGTAAGTTGAGTATTAGCAGTTGGGCACCCTTGCAACTGCATGCCTGGCTTCAACCAAGCTCTTACCAGTCCCATCCGGCAATGTAGACGTCTGCATTCCAGCAGCTGGTGGGACCACTGTTGGAGCATTGTTATCAAGGGTCAACCATGAAATGCACTAGTTCGAGCCTTTATCAGAACCTCGCTGACATCATTTGCCATATGGACAGACGAGATTTTGTGTCGCTTGAAGCTGTGACTAAATCAGAGTGTGTCAAACAGTTGAAAGTGATATGCCTTTGTTCCTCTGTGCAATTCTCCACATAGATCCACAACAACCCATACATCCTGAGCAGGGTAAGTATCGCTCCACCTGAACCCAAACAGTGGCAATGCCACTTACTTGCCAGGCAACTATTATGGAATCGCAACTGTGCTTACCTGATAGCACCTGAGTGCACTGGGCTGTCTCAAGGTCCCACACACGTGCAGTGCTGTCTTTGCTGATGGTGAGCGCCTTTGTGCCCGCCTTCATTAGGTACACGGCATTTACACCACCGGCATGAACACGGATACCATCGCGCTCAGCGCGTTTCATCAGCTGATGGATGCACTCCATCGTGTCAAGATTCCACACAGACACTGTGGAATCAAAAAGCACGATGACCGCCCGCCGTCCATCAGGCGAGATCGCAAAAGACTTCATCCGGGCACCGCGGTGGTCTGGCATCGTGTTAACGCATATGCCAGATTTGACATCCCAAAGGCAGATCCGCCGATCCCCTGCACACAATTGCTGCCACGGTCAACAAGGTTGGCTTTTCAGACACTTCTGAAAGCTGGGGAACGGGTGAGCAGTTTGGGACAGTGCATTGTAAACAATGTGCCCTTCATTGCCTTGAAAGTGCCAGTAAGACAACTGCCACCAACAGCAAATGCAATCTCAGGGATACGCAGTGAGTGCATACGCTGTTCCAACATTTCCTTGGACATTACAACTGGCTGCAGGAACGACAAGCTGGTATCCAGCAGGCAGTGCCCCACTTCAGACAAACCTCCTGGATCAAAAGCCACTCTGGGCATGTTGGCCAGTGGCCATATTGACAGGCAACCCCATTTGGATGCTGCTGATGCTGGGGCATAACAACAGTGCTCCTGGCTACAAAGATGCCAATGCGGGGTGCTTGCGAACAGTAGGTCCAAATGGCACCTCCTGCAACAAGATGGCCTCCAAACAAGGCTGTGAGAAGCAGCGCACAGTCACAAGTTCTGCAATCAACATCACACCCCAACAGCATTTGGAGACTTACCGTATTTACCTATACTAATATCCACCCCCTATTAGTATCCCCTCCCTTCTTTGGAGTTCGAAACCATGCTAGCATCCATAACCCAGTGCTAGTATGCACCCCCAAACCTCAACAGAGCAAAAGCAAAGGAGCGAATGGTGGCAAGGGATGTGGGTGGCATGAGTTGGTTTGTGTTGCCCAGTCTGGTTCAAACACAATTCCCTGCGATTTGCGCATCGATTATGACGATCGGGTCGGCATGGATGCTGTTGAGGGAGAATATGGCAGGAGGTCCGCAAAAGGCCACAGGTTGACAGGCTGCCTTTGGGCTTTTAGCAAAGGATCGCTGGGCAGCAACCGGCGCTGCTAGACCCTACCATAGCAGGAAATAAAAGCTGCCCTGGTTTCTAGATTGAGTCAACCTGCTCCCAGCCGGCCAGAGTGGGTTCCAGTGACGCCTGCCAAGGGCGCCCCAAGGCCCAACACCAGGAACAGGCAGGCGATGGCGCTGGTCAGGCCGGCCACCTTGCAAGCTGGCCTAGACACGCTGGGGCGCCACGTCGCGACGACGGACTTGGCCCCCGGCGCTTTGGTAAGGTGAGCCGGCTGGAATAGCTGGTGGAATGTGTGATTGGCCAATCACACAACAAACCCAGGGGTGTGTGGCATGGCAGCTGTGCGAATTGGGGACAGGCCCTGCATTTGTGGCATTTTGCTGGCCATCTCGGTCCTCGTTCTACACATCATGGAGGCAAACGTACCTCAAGCAGCCCAAGGAACCCCTGTTGGCTCCAATCGCCAGTTGCCCCCACCTGGTGCAGCCCCAAGTCTAGGCCGCTGGCTCCCGTGAAGACGCTGTCAACTTTCAGTAATAGCATTGGTCACCAACAATATGGTGTTGTCAACAGTGTGGTGTCTATTATTTGTAACTTGGACATGGTGATGCTGCTACCTACGCCTTGCATCTTACAATATTTCAAGCCCATTTTGGGGGCCTTGCACGATCTATGTTTCAGAAATTTTGTTTGTCTACTCCTTGGATCAGGGGTCTAAACTGCATTAGTATCCATGCCCCACTATCAGTATCCACCGCTCATTTTGGGGGTCCAACACACACCTACTAATACCGGGTAAATACGGTAATAATCTTCCGCTGTCGCAAGGGAAGTAGGCTCAAGCAATTCTTCACCAGGTGTCTGCCTCTTGCTTGCTACGATCTCTTTCTTACTAAGAACTACCTTTGCCCTCCCCTTTTCCATACACCAACAGACATTCGGTGTACTGCTCTTGGAACTGTAGATTGGGGGTTCAGTTGAGAGGACATGTAGGCCAAACAAATCGTTCTGTTTGATACACTGGTATGGGCAAAACATGTGACACATGATTTTGGCTTTGTGTGGATTGCAAGGAACATCACTTCAGTCCATTCTAGTGGTGCTCACCTGAGCCCGTCGCCAGAAGCTCTCCGTTTCTGACCAAATATGCCCAGTGCAGGCCGGTGCTGTGGCCCCTGAGCACATGAAGGCACTGGCCAGATTTGACATCCCACACCAAGGCAACGCTGTCCTCGCCAATAGTGACTGCACGGACACCATCTGGTGACATGACGATGCCAATGACCTTGCCATGGTGGTGCTCTGGGAGCTGCACAGCTGGGGCTTGGAGATCCCACACGCGAGCAGTGCCATCTTCAGATGCTGAAATAACACAAGTACAGCCCAAGTTGCCAAATGCGTCATAGACAGTGGCACCAAAACACACTGGGCGTTTCGGTCCTGTTCTTCCACACAGTGCACCATGGACCTATAAGCGAGGGCTAAAACTCGCCAACATGCCAGTACTTGCGACTACCACAGCTGCCGCCTGAACTGCGCACTCTTGGATTTGGACTCACAGGCCCTAACGTCCATTGCTGAAACCCTGTTACAGCTGGAAAGGATCAAACCCAACAGCACCACAAAGAACATAGAAGCACATGCGATGGTCCTGACAGTTTCTTGGTAGATTCACTGTTGTCCACAAAATGGCCGCCACTCAAATCGTCTAGGTCATTCTTATGTGTGTACGCACCTGTGATGGCAAACCGCCCCTTGTACGACAGCTCAACGCTGTTCACTTCCCCACTGTGGCCCTTGCAAACACGCAGGGCCTCACCGGTGTTCGCATCCCAGTAGACAGCAAGGTCATCACCTGTGTCAAGCCAAGCCATCAATCAGCAGACAGACGTCAGCCGGGCCAGGCATACACTGCAGCAAAGAAATCTGACACACACAGGGATGGTGACTCTGTATTGCAACCTCAATTGCCATGCCTCTGCACAGAAGCAGCCCAAAACAGACGATGCGAATGCAATGCACAATAGCTTGTTATCAGCCTGGTCAGCAGCAGGCAAGTGATAAGCTGAACTGAGCACAAGCAGGAGGCAGTTGCTCTCTTATGGGTGCAAACATGGCTCTGGTTTCTTGTGGTATCTGTGCTGCACACTTGGAACAAGCGACCAACAGGTCATTGATCTGTGCATGCACGAGTTGCTCCAGTGGCCAAAGAAAGATTTGGTTTCAACACCTCCAAGATTCTATCTGATTGTCCTCTACCTCAGTCTTGTAAAACAAGTTCTTTCTTGCTGCACAAAAGAAATGTTATGGAGACTATTGTTGGAATGTTTTCTTTATTATGTGAGCCAGAAAATTGACAGCAAGTATTGTTGTGTCTTCAGATCAACAATGGCCACAGCAGGATAAGGAAACACAGCCACTATGTGTCTTCTGACTTATCACACCAAGGGACAAGGAATGCACCCACCAGAAGCAGTGACAACCCTTTGCCCGTTGTGCGTGATGGCTGCATCGTTAATCCATGCCCCATGGCCACACAACTCGGACAGCATCTTCAGGTTCTCAATGTCCCACACGATGGCAGTGTTATCGTCTGACACCGACACCGCACGCTTGCCATCAGGAGTTACAACCAGATTATTGATCTGGCCCCTGTGCCCAGTGAACACCTTATTGCATACACCCGTCCACAGGTCCCACAAGCGGATCGTCTTGTCATGCGAGGCAGTCAACAGGGTGCCACTGTCACCCGCAAATGCCAGTGCCTTGATCCAGTCAGTGTGGCCCTCAAGGGTGTCCACTGCCTCCCCTGTCTCCATCTTCCACACTCGCACACAGTACTCCGCATCCACTGAGGCCAGGAGGCGGCTGTCCGGGGAGATCGCCACACCGTCATGAGCCCCCCACTCCTCCCATGTTGGGGCCACACCCCCACCCATGCCTGAAAGAACGTGCAGACAGTTGCCCTTGCTCATGCTCCATATGCGGGTGGTCATGTCCTGCGAGGAGGTGACAAGTCTGCGACCCTGGGGGTCGATCGCCACTGCGTGGATCCTATGGCACAGCACAATGTCCAGATAAGACCCACAAGAGAAAGCTGGGAATCTCCAGGGGAAGCACTGTTCTATGACAATTCTGCACGAGTTCGCTGAAGGTCCACCAAACAGTACAGCAATTTCGACTTTGTCAGTATTTGCTTGATGAGATGTGACAAGGGTGCATCATGACTGTCGTTGGTACTCAATGAAGCAACACTTCCACAACCAAGTGCATCTATGGAGGCATCGTTCTTCTAGTCTGCAGACAACACAATAAAGAGCACACCTGGCAGCAGCCTGGTGTGGTTGCCAGACACTTGGTACATTCACTATGGGGTGCTCATGGATGCACGAGTTTCAACCGCAGCAAATCAAATTGAAGATTCTAATCTAGGGTGCACTACCCCCCAGCCAATATATCACCTGACATGCATTTGGGGCAATGGAACCCATCCAACACAGGCCATACCTCTTTTTGTGCCCACGCAGTTTATGCCTCCAGATGCCTGATGACAAGTCCCACACTATCGCCATGGTGTCCTCAGAGCCTGATGCAAGTGTTTGGCCATCAGCAGAAATCGATATGCTGGTTATGGGCCCCTGGTGCTCCTCCAGCAGCAAAACACAGTCCCCGATCTCCATGTCCCAGACCCGGATTGCTGCATCAGACGACCCCGTTATGACCTCCATTCCGTTGGGCGCCAGCACAACCTTCTTCACAGCCTCGGTGTGACCCCTCAAGATAAGGCGCTGAAGGCCACCAGCCTGCTCCAGAGTGGGTCTCCTTGGCAGCATGTGCACAGGCATGTTCCTTGCCCTCCGGTGAGGCACAGCCATCCAGCACTCCGCCCGTGCCGTTTCATACCACTCTCCCAGGTTGGTGTGCTGTGCTGAGACCATGAGGCGCGACAGCATCTGTTCCTTCAGTATGTACAGGTTGGGGTGGTCCAAGCTGGCAGCTGCAGACATTTGGAATGCTCGAAGGAGGAGCTTAATGTCTGCATCTTCCTTGACAGTGAGATACCTGCCAGGTAGACCAAACAATTGACCTATTGGAGGATATCTCTACACACTGGGCCACAATCCTGGGCAAGAATTTTGCTCCACATTTCAATGCCTAGAGCGTAGAAGATGATACAGTGTGCAGGCACATCATGTTTATATCACAAAAACTGCCAATGCACCCTGCATTGACTTGCAAGCTTGTTCTGCTCTTGTCCCTGCTCATTCTCACGGGTCAGTTGTATTGTTGCTTCCAATCTGCGCAAGACAACCCGGATTATGTGCAAGCCTATATGCCAAGTCATACAAAGATTACCACTCTACAGGCATCTGTGTGCACATGTATCCCTGAGAAGACGATATGGTGGGAGTGGACAAAAGATGCCAACATGAGCTTCTCGAATCTGTGAAAACTGCAGGCCACTTGGGAGGCCTTCTGCTGTCAGATGGCAGTTCACTCCACTCTCATAATGTTCTAAAACGAAACAGCAATGGGACATTGAAGACAGAGGAAATTACCAGAAAATGAAGTGTCACGGAACACACCTCCTGAAGTCAGACACAACTGCACCCGTGCCGTAACTGCGCAGTTTCGTCTCCAGCCAGATCGGGTCCCTCAAAAGTCCCGCCATCTCTTCCATGCGGTCAGCCTCCACAAGGTGGTTGGCGATATTCTGCATGAAGTACTGGTCGTCAGGCACCAGCGCAAGGTTGTGGAAGCCCTGTCGGTACAGGTTGACCAGCCGTGAGTGCTGCGCCTTCAGGCTGTCCTTGAACATGTCTTGTAGCCTACCCAGATGGAAGGGGCTGATTATGCACCAAGCACTGTCGTCCTCAAGAATGGCCATCTTCAGGATCTTTCTGGCTTCCATGAGGCTTGCAGCTGCCTCTGCGTCATGGAGGTCTGGTGTGCCCCACAGGCGAGCCAGGAGGCTGATGGGCACTGGAACATCGGCAGGGAGAACTGCCAGCTGGTGATATCTTCGCCGCAGCTCCCCAGAGAATGAATCGCTGTTCAGGCGAGAAACTGCAACAGCAGAAGGCCAGGATGGCCAATACATTACCATTCAGCACACCACATGCACTTGTGTGTCGGACTGACCCAATGCACTGTTGGGGAATTCGCTACAGGCTCGTGCGCTGCCAGTTGCTCAGCAAATCAGTTTTCACAGGCCTCAGCCGGGAACACAGCAGGTGGACATGCAAGGACGCTTTGGGAAGACCTGCAAAGGCTGAGAGAAGACAGAGAGGTCCATTACATCCAGTAAACAGGGTGGAAGGCATGTGCATGTCACAACTTGTCTGACCTTTATGATCACTACTTGAACAAGTAACCCTACTCACAGACAAAATCAAAGCCATGTATACACACACCACAGTGCTCCAGTGCCACCTTGTGCAGCGAGTTGATCTGCCTTGTTGTCCTACACCGCTGGCAGCACCTCACAGGTGACCAGAGGAAATTCTCTTGAGCAACACAACAAAGCTACTCGTGAAGGGAACATACAAATGAGTGTTTAACTAGAGGCAGCTCTCAACAGCTCCACAATCGTATCGAGGCATGCTCCAGCCCACCTGAACCATCCTCCACAGCATTCTGGAATATATCCAAGCTGGAAAACTCATGCTGGTATTCAACGCTCTTTCTCTCTGCAGCAAAACTGCTCCGCACATCAGTGCGGCTCCGCCCCCCTCCAGCATCTCCACCCACTGGCGGACCCCCAGCACTCAGCTCCAGCTGATTCATGGACTGTACCATATCTGGTGGCAAGTAGCTGCTTGTGTCCATCTGTCGACCAGCCCCAGGTCCCCCGCTGGAGTGTTTCATCGAGGCCAACCTGTTAGACTGACCGTTCAGCAGCGGGGGCCCTACGCTAGCTTCTTGAGCAGGCGGCTCTGCATCGGCCCAGGCGTCCCGAAGGCTCTCTGGTGGGGGCGCGGTACGGGGTGGTGGTGGAGGAGGGATCCCAACAGGGAACCCATCCGCACTGGTCCTTGCCTGGCCCATCTCGCTCGAGCTGTCAGAAATCTTCCGAGGATCGGCCGTGCTTGCGCGGATGCCAATATTAAGGGACATCCTCTCTGGTGCTCCTGAGGAGCCAGCCCAGGCCCCATACGGTCCTCCCGCCACGTCCATCGATGGCCGCACCCTCTGCATGGACTCAGCGCGGGCCGAAGCATCCATGAAATCGTCATTGTCATCATACTGTGCTGCGCGCTCAGCTGATAACCTCATTTTGCCATCTGAAGCCCTCCGTTGGGAGGTGGTGGGGGCAGCATCATGGTCATGGCTGCTGGCTACAGAAGAAGCCTTTGACGAAGAGAAAAAGCTGGACATTTGCGCAATGTGCTCTTGGGAGGCACGGCCCCCCGCCTTTTCACCTCGACCCTGTTCGGAGGAGGGCACCCGCGAACCAGACGCCCTGCTCCCAGCATCAGAAGGGGCATGCCGACTGGACTTGAAGAAGCCAGACTCCTGAACACTGCCCAGGCGGTGGTCGTCTGCCATGCTGTTCGGATCTCCAAACTGTGTGCTTCCAAGAAGCGAGTCTGCAGGGTGGCAAACCAGGACTCTGATTATGGACACAACTCATGAAAGACTCGCACGACTCACGGACACAAAGAACTCTTGCTCAGGAAGGAAGCACTCATGACGTGGACAACTCTGGGCTGGACCTTCAATAGGGCTCACACAGGCAGTACTGCAATGAAGAGAACATATCCAAGAATCCAAGAATCAAAAGGATTGTCACAGAAACAAGAAACACGAGTCTACCATTCGCACTCGATTGGATGCTCAACAAGCTTCTAGGCAACGCACAAGCCAGTGCCCTGCAGTAGTGAGCCCGAAGCAGATGCTTCCATGGATGGGAAAGAAATAAAATTGTATGAACACCCTGCTTTGCTGGTGTATGTTCGCTGTAGCAAAGTCAACCTCTAAATCCAATCAGTTTGCGGGGCCACTTGCTGACAATGATATCTCTCTGGTAGTAATTCACCCACACCCACAACCCAAACTACCCGTATTTACCCAGTATTAGTAGGCGTGTATTGGACCCCCAAAATGAGTGGTGGATACTAATAGTGGGTCATGTATACTAACGCGCTTTGGACCCCTGATCCCAAAGAGCAGACAGAGAAAATTTTTGACAAATAGGCTGTGAAATGCCCAGAAATGGACAAGAATGGCAATGCTAGTGCGGAGTGTTGTCAGCCCCTTCACGGGAGCTGGCGGCCTTGACTTGGGGCTGCATCAGGTGGTGGCGACTGGCGATTGGGGCCAATAGGGGTTCGCTGGAATGCTTGAGGCGCGTTTTCCTCTGCAATGCAAAGAACGAGGATTGATACGGGTCTCAACTCGCTGGGGCGCAACGTCGCAACGATAAGCTTGAAACGCGGCACTTTGCCAGGCTAATGGTGGCTGGGAAGGCTGATGTGATTTGTGATTGTGTTTGTGGCCTGGCAGCTAGTACGATGTGCGAGTTGGGGACGGGCCTGGCCTTGGCAGTGCTTTGTAAGCAGTTTGAAAGGCGGGATCTCACAACGGCATCCGCCCCGACCAACGCCGTCGCCTGCCCATTCCTGGCGCTGTGCCTTGGGGCGCCCTTGGCAGGTGGCAGGCCGGAACCTACGCTGGCCGGCCAGGGAAGAGGTTAACTCAATCCAGAAACAAGGCGGCTTTGATTTCTCGACTGCTTCTTTGATTGGGCCCCGCGGCATCGGTCGATGCCCTGCGATCCTGCGCTGAGAGCGCAAACGGCGGCCAGTCAACCATGTGGCCTTTCCCAGGCCCTCTTTCAAATTCTCCCTCAACACCATCCACTCCGACCCGATCGTCCCCGTCGATGTGCGAATCGCAGGGAACACGTTTTGGTCTACACTACGCAACACGGTCCAACACCAGCTGCCGACTTCCTTTGCCACCATCCGTGCCTTTGCTCGTTTCTGTCTGCGTTTGGGGGTGGATACTAATAGGGGGTGCCTACTAATACCGGGTAAATACGGTAATAAAAGGGGGCCTGCAGTTTCAGCAAAAAGATAACATCCTACATTGTCCTGATCTCTTCAAGACAGGAAGGTGCCTTTGCACATTGAAGGTGGTGATGAGTATTGTCCTTGTGCTGTTTGAATGACAACACCAAACACAGCCTGGCAGACAAGCTATGTTGTTCTCTAGAGGTTGCCATACTCAGGAACAGAACATGCTTGTACCCAATACCTTGCGTGCTGGTGGACTTTGGGGTGCTTGACGATTGTCTGGCAACCTCCCCACTATTGCTGCCCAATGGAGATGCTGGCCCCAGTTGTGGGCTGTAATGCCAGCCTCCGTGAAGGGCACTATCGTCGGATGGGCGGCAGCCTTCGCGCTGCCCACTATAGAGCTTCCCTGACTGGTGCTCTGCTATCTGCACAGCAAGGTTACACAAACAATGGTGTCAAAGACAGGCAGCACACGGCACACAATGAACAACCCTTTTTCAAACTGGGAAAGGGTGTTCAGGCATATCAGAGTATGGAAGAGCAAGCGCTGAACAATTTAAGTTGACAGCAACGATGAGTGATGAAGCTCAAATGCATGTTGTGTACACTTGGGGGTGGAAAAGACCACTCCTTGTCCAGCATGGCAGGCAGAATGTGCTGACGTCAACACGCAACACTTTGCTGCAGCGATGAGCACAAAGAGAAGTGAAACAAATGCCAGAGACAAGGCAGGCCCAGCTCAAGGCAATCCTGCAGGCTATCAAGCATCAGTTGGCAACGCTGGCATTCCTGAAAATTTTGACTCATTGCCCAGCCATTTCTGCAATGGGTTGAATGTGCACGTACTTTGAACACAACATGACATACGACTATCCAACTTGTGCAACCCCTCCCACTGGTGATGGGGGAACATCAGGACAAAACGCCATCAGGGACAAGCCCATGCTCACGCAAAAACAGCTCTCAGCATCGTCCAATAGTTGGAAGCAAACTGTCAAAACCAACACAACTTACCAGTTCACGATTTACACTGTTGAATAGGATGCAAACCGGGGTCACTGGCATCTTGAGATGGATGTGTAGAGACCAAGCCCACCTGTTTCACAATGGTCCCTGCATTCACAGGGTTGACTTCATCTGCCCCCTGGAATTCTTTCGACATTTCCTGCCCTCTGTTTCTGCTGAACTGGGTTGGGCACGTGGGAAACGATGCTTGCCAGGCGCTGCAACTTCACGAGCAGGAAGTGTCAGCACACAGTGCTGATAGAACGATGGACCTAGATCTCATCGCTGAGCACATGTGCCCGTTGAGCACAGACACCCACTGGCATGGAAGGGTGTCTGTCCATTGGCCCATCTGAATGGTACCTACTGTTCACATGTGGTCATTCTCATCCATGGCTTGAACACCAAAGCAAACAAATGGGGTGTGCCTGCATTGTTCCTACAGGCAAACTCAGTTTGTGCATGGACTGCACAGGGATGGAGCCCTGATGGAGCAAGGGCCCAGATGGACTGTGGCCTCTGGTCTCCAGCGGCCATGGCAGGCTGGTGCAATTGATCGCCATTGCTCTGAAGCAAAAAACGGGGGTTAACTCTGCATCGCTCACCAGTGTCACTCAGCCTCTCTACCCACGAAATGAAAGAGGCTGCTTATTTATCGCCCCGCTGCCTTTCTAAAGGACACCGCCAGTGACTAAGGCTAGCTGTTGCCCACAAGCACAGGTGGCTGACAACTGCCTTTAACATGAGCTGAAGCGACTCCTTTGAGGTGCTCCGAAAGACCGCACAGCCTTTTCTCCACGTGGAAAACTGAAGGGACATGTCCAGCACCTGCTCTAAACGTAGTGCCCGTTGGCACAAAAACATTGGTGACCCTGGTTGGGTTTTAATGGTGAGGAATAAAGCCCTTTCAGAGCGACGCTAGCACTAAACACTGGAGACAAAAATACCAAAGAGGCAACACAGTACGATATCATGCACTGGGTGCACCCAATCGCTGCACAAAAACGCCCACAATCGATATACTTTGCATTGGTCTGACCCAAATGCACTACACCAGACCTCTTGGGCCTCGTTTCCTTCCTTCCCATGATGTTGGCGACTATACCACGGCATAAAATTTGCACATCAAGCACACCATTGCTCCTGAATCCAAACCATAACTACAGAAGGCCTGCCCAGACGCATTGTGCATTCAATCTTGAACTGCTCCGCAACACAAGCAGTGTCCGCTAGGTACATTGTCTATATGAACCTTGCCCTTCATTGCCGTAGCTGGCTGTGATTCACGATCACAGAAGAATGTGAAACAAAATAAGAAACTGCCCCATTCACGGACACGCTTGCACCCACTGTGGCATCTGAGAAATCTTGTGGGGAATCCAGTACACAAGAACTGACCCCTGCCCATGGGATGGGTCATTTACAAATCAACACTCCCCCTGCATGCTATCCATGCCAGCTTCTCCATACTGAGATCCAGGCCACATGTGTTCTGCCTACGCTTCTGGAAAGGGTGCATAGACAGTGCGTACTTAACCACGTTTGGTGCTAGGAATGCAGATGGTCTGTAAGGCTATGTATAAACTCCCCCAGCACACAACTGCAGGTTGCACAAACAGCCTGTCAACACCCCCGGAAGTTGTGGTAATAGGGTTTCCCAATATCTGACTGTTTTGATTGAGGCAAGCAATGCATAGAACACACACACACACACACACACACACACACATCAACCATCGACAGGGGTTGAACGACTGCTAAGGTAATGGCTTGGACCAATTTTCAACTAGGAATGCTGACATGCCAACAGTATGCACACCACCTCCAAGAACCTGAACGAGTTATTGTTATGACATAAGGAAACACATGGTGGTCGTGTCACCAAACTCCACCTAAAGATAAAATTATTCAGGATAGTACCCTCCATGATGATTTTGCCAACCCAACAACAAAGAGAACTGGTAGGCTACACCCCACTGGACAGTGCCACTGAGCAAACATGTGTCTGCGTTGGCAGCCAAACTGTGCTCACATCATTCTGCTGAAACGCTGCCACACACCCTAAAGTCAACCTACAGTGCTTGCTGATCGGTGCCATATCTCAACACAGTGAAATGGAATCCATGCTGCCCAGGGTTGCAGAGAGAGTCTTTGCTCCTTGAGTTTCAGGTGCCTTCCCTGTGTTCCTCAGGGCACCTCAGATTACTGTTTCACACCTCAGATCTCAAGCCCCTGTCCATTGCCAGGGTGTGCTGCTTTGGGTGCCACTACGCACTGCAACTTGTTGCCTAATGCACCAGGGGCGGTCTCATGCAGCATCCTCCGCAGCAGAGAACAGCAGATCACAAAAATTCTCGCTCGTTTCAGGGGACATCCGTGCCCGAACATCCTCCCTACAACCACACAGCTCTCGCCTCGTGCAAGCCCACCAGAAGGGGCACGAAGCCACAAGATACGTCGACAAAAACACGGAAGGTTCGTCCTCTGGATTACACTCGACTGCCGGTGGCTTGCGAGTGTTCATCCTGACCTGTCGCCAGCACACCGCTGCGCTGGCCAATCCGCACCCGTGACGCGATCCACGTGACATCAAAATGCCCATTTGGACTCGACAACTCAGCATCCCGCCGGCATCCCGCACCGCCAAATCCAGGGGAGGTTGGGAAGGGCCTGTTTCCAGCCGCCAGGAGCGGCCACAACGGGCGAAACAGGGTGCGCCGGCGATTCGGCCACTTCCAAAAGAGTCCCCTCAACACCGGCCTCGAGCGTTGCCAAAGCAAACACCGCAATGCCACCAGGCCGAATGGTGCCCCCCAGAGGTCAGCGCGGCGCGCCCACCCGTCGCTAGTCCCAGCACACAGACGGGGTCCGCCTCAACAAAATCCAGCGTCAGATGGCGCCTTGCACAGACCGCGCCACAGCGTCCATGCCGACCGGCAAACAAAAGCGACGTCCGCTCCGGGGCTGGAAAACAACACGCCGCGGGCGGGCAACCCGCCGTCTGGCGCGTCAACGGAAAGATGCCCCTTATAGATCATCGGACTGCCCGCCATCCAGAGCCGCGCACTCGCGCCCAGGAGCTTGATTTGAACAGGCCGCCACGCCCGCCTCGCGAGCTTCGCACACCGCTGCGGCCGTCGGGCCCCTCCCCCGAGACTTCGCCTCCCGGCCCGCCCCTAGGAACCCAGAGCGCCGCGATTCTCG
>CAJHUC010002376.1:0-32442 GCA_905146915.1 Ostreobium quekettii | reverse complement strand
GAAGGCCATTAAGCCGGGACCCAGCACCGGACCCCAAGTACTACGTACTTGGGGCCACACCCGAGCGCCGGTACCTGGGGGTAACCCCAGGTACCGGTGGCCACCGCCCTAGTGCCGGTCTAAGCACTCTAACCCCTACACTATCGTAACCGTAACCCTCTTGGGCCGGTTACTGTAGGGGAGTTGTCGATACCCCCGGGTACCGGTTAGTGCGGTACACCTTGCCTCACAACATACTCATCCCCGCCCCCAAGAGATGCTTTCTGCACATCACGATGGTGTTCAAGTCAGCGATATTGGCGTTGAGGTCGTCAAACCTAGGCAGGCCTTTGCAGTTCCTCCTAGTAGCTATATTGCTGGCCGAAGAGGGTCTCGAATTGTCCCCTGTCGACATCTTGAGGTTGGCAAAGCCGGCGCATGTTCACCTGGCTCGATTCGTGCCTACTCTGATCGCCCATGCGAATGGGATGTGTTCCGCATGCACCCAGCCCTTGGAATCCCCCCAATTCTTGTAACTTCCTCATTAGTGGGACCAACCGTATCAACTTTGACTAGCGAATGATAGAACATGATAGAACCGGTTTCCTATCCAAGGTCCTATCGAGTTGTCCCAATCGCTTCCTCATAGCTCGCAGCACTTGACCACAACAGCTCTACCTTGGTCCCTAGGGCCTAGATTGAGTTGAGATTTTGTGCAACCGTCCTCGGGAAAGCTCCAAAGTATCTAGGGAAACATTAGACATGAAATAATTTGCCAGTTGATCGCGTTAGTACCTTGGTGTCCCTGAGCTGATCAGAATTCAAGCATCGAGCGACCTATGCAATCACCCTAGTGGTATGGTTATTTTTCCATCGTATTCCGTGCTTCCAGTAGATTCCCAAGGTCTCATAGTGCGCCCCAGAGGCCCGATACAGGGTGTTGAGGCAACCGATAAGCTCCATCGTAGGCAATACACCTGCACCGTGCAGGTGTGTAGGTTGCACGTTCCCACGGAAGTCGATGCGCAGCACGTGATGCTGCGTGTCGCCCCCAACGATGACCTGAACGGCGTTCTCACAATCCTCACCGCCCTCCCCTGTTCTTTTCCAGCAGAATGGCTGTGCGTCGACCCCTCGGCCATCCTGCGAGGTCACTTTCTTAGCGGGCTTCTGGAATCGGAATCGCGGCCTCCGCATATGGGAGCCCAGGGTGACCCATCGGTCATGGATGGTCAATGTAGCTGGACAGTTGCATTCCACCATGATGGGTCGGCGCGGAAGTGCTCCGCCAGCAGTCCTGTGACCCTTGACTCAGTCGGAGTGCACTCACACAACCTCTTGGCTCGTGCAGGTCCGAGCGGAGGGGGTGGCGCAGATTCGCCGTACTCCATGCAATCAGATGGGTCCTGAATCGCGTCGTGATGACGTGGGCGAGTTGAATTGTGGCGTTTCTGTATGCATATCGGGCGCATCGCTGGTGTGATTGCAGATCGTCAATGTGCCACTCTTGAAGGTCCCTTGGTCCATCATTGACATCCCAAAATATCTTGACTCGGTTTCTATGACGACTTTTGAGAGTGCGCCTTTCAATAGTCCTTGTCCTGCCTGTCATACGGGGCGCCTTTTCGCCACACTTACTAGCCCAACGATTGTGTTCTTTGAGTCTTATTACTACTTTATAAAGTGGCGCCCCGAACAATCCGGTGCCAAACACATGAATCTTTGCCTCCCACGCTATTGTTGTGTCCAATGGCTCGTGGCTCTGAGCTGTGCATCAAGCTGCCTAGCAATGAGTATAGCAATTAAACAGATTACATAAAGCAACAGTCATCACCATTTACGGCAGTCAGGTTCCTTGGATGTACTCTCCTGAGGGTCGCTTCAACGGAAGAGCATTAATGGCCTGACAAGTACATCCAGACACGTGCGTGCGTGTGTGCGCATGCGCGCATGCGTACGCTTCTTCCTCAAGCCACGCAGCTTTCACAGTACAACATAGCCCTGCACAACATCATATGGTTCTCAAGATTCTTGTCCTGGATTCAAGGCAAAGCCAGCAACAGACACGACTTTGCTGCAGCACTGCTGCTCTGTGGCCACTCACAGTCATTCTTGTGTTTCTCCTGCCTTCGTTTGTTGCAAGGCGGCAGTGAGCCCATCCAAGTCAGGGGAATTCCACAATGGCGAATAACTGCTGCCAATGTGGGATAGCACATGCTGCAAGTCTGTGCCCACTACATCACTACAACAAACAGACCAAGCCCCTGCAAATTTGCAACTATTCCCATATATGAACCTTCTAATCCAACAATCCCTCAAACACAGGACAATAGCTCACCTTAACCTGCACAAGCACAGCAAGCATCAGACTGTCAGGCACACAGTGAGGAGGCCCATTGACCCGGGGGGACATCCTTCAAGGCACAGGAAGGTCATGACAGTGAACGACAACAAGAACAACAACTCACAAGTGCACAGTTCAACACTGCAGAAATGACAGCAGGCAGGTAGCTATACAGTTATACATGGCCCAATACAAGTCTCCATGATTGCCCTTCTCCATGACTGCTTCCTGCCATCAACAAGGAGTGTTCCAGCTTGACATTCCATCCCAAACCCTAGCAAATTCCGAATCTGCAGAAAAGGCGTTCCCTGGTTTGCCAACTCCTGTACTCAAGGCAGGGTGTAGCAGCCAACCAGCGTGCCCCTAGAACACGCTGCTTGGAGCAGTGAAACAGGCCATGCCTCAATGCTAAACTACTATTTGGGCATCCTTTCAAGACGCCTGTCGATCCTACTGACACTAACCCAATGGATGTGCTGTGAACATTGTCAGAGCAATGCATGCTTGTCTCACTCCCTGTGAGATCTCTCCTTGTGCGAACGGTGTCGATCTCGATGTGGCTCCTGCCTATGTCTACTCCTTGATGATTTGTCGTCTCGTCCATAGGGGTCTTCAAAGTCATAGCCATTTGCACCCCTGCACCAGCAAAATTTAACACCAACACCCAATCAGGACCCTGCAACCAAACGCAGCAGGAAGTGAGAATCATCTGGCAATCCCAGTCGAATGCCCAGTTGCCAGAACTTTGTGCACACAGCTGGACATGCACTGCACTGGCACCCCTCCGCATCCCCACTGGCTGCAAAGGATTGGTATGACACGCACAAAACACACACCAGCAACAACGCGGCGGCCCACAGAGCCCCTACACCCAACTCACCGGCTGTCCCCATCGTCCCTATCCCTGCGGCGCCCAACCCGAGCGTCCTGCTCCATCGACCGGTCCCCCCTCTTCCTGCCGCGGTCCCCTTCCCTGTCCTTCTCCCTCTCCCGTTCCCTGCCCCTCTCCTTCTCCCTCCCCCGTTCCCTTTCCCTCTCCCGTTCCCTGTCCCGGTCCCTGTCCCGGTCCCTGTCCCGGTCCCGCCCGCGGTCCCTGCTGTCGTAGTAGTCCCGCTCGTCCAGCCGCTCCCGTTCATACTCCGCCTCCCTCCTCTCCCTCTCCCGCTCCCTCCCGTGCCTCTGCCTCTCCCGCTCCCTCTCCCGCTCCCTCTCCCGCTCCCTCTCCCGTTCCCTCTCCCGTTCCCTCTCCCGTTCCCTCTCCCGTTCCCTCTCCCGTTCCCTCTCCCGTTCTGCCTCCCTCTCCCGCTGTTGTTGCTCCCGCCGGTGGTCCTTCTCCCGCTCGAACTCCCGTTCCCTCTCCCTTTCGTACGTCTCCCGTTCGTACGTCTCCCGTTCGTATGTCTCCCGGTGCCGGCGGTCCCCGTGGTCCTTGGCGTGCCTGTCCCAGTCGGTGGGCGGCCTGGCGTCGTGCGGCGCACGCCACGGCGGCCCACCGCCGCCGCGATCGTACCGCCCGTCGTGGAACTCCTCGAACCGCCCGCGGTCGTGGTGGAACTCCGGGGGCTCAGGGCCCCAGGGGCCTGGGCCGTAGTCACGGCCCCAGTCGCGGGGACCGCTGTACTCGAACTCGTGCCAGTTCCTTGAGGCACGAGGGGGAAGGCGTCAATATCGATGGCGGCGAGTGCCATGATTGTTGGAGTCCAAACTGCTCTTGGAAACCAGATAAAACAGACGATGTGACTATGTGACCATGTGGTTACGTGACTATGCGACCATGTGGCTATGTGACTATGCAACCGTGTGACCATGTGACCGTGTGACTATGTGACTATGTGACTAAGTGACTGAATGATTGGTGTTGGTGTCGAGTGGTGAAAACAATACGATTCGAATTGAGCTGGTGCTGTTGGCTATTGTCAGCGTGTGCTGATTGCTGCCAGTTTTAGAGTTGCTGCTAAGTGCAAGTTTTCACTATCAAGTATCAATTTGTTCAACATCGAGCCACGTATGCTCCATTAAGGCAGCCACAAGGCAGTCAACTGTATTCAGATTCGGCAAAATTCTGCCATTCTCTCCCTGCCAGGAGCACACGACAGCAGGCAGGCTTGAGAGCGTACCAGCCACATTGCAACGCCACGTGTGCACTACAGCCTGACACAAGGCCTCACGGTTGAAGACATGGATTCTGGCCACAATTTGTCGCCTTCTAATAACTTCAAAGTGTCTTGTGCGGCATTCTGTCCTAATGCCCAACAGGGTGACGATGCAACAGTCCATAGGGCCCTTAATGCATGCGACTCATAGGGTATGGTTTCTACAACAATTCTGACAATACAGAGTGCTTGCGGCAAGCACATACAGTGGGCAGCAATCCAGCACAGCTGGTATAATCAGCCAGTCAACCCAGGTGACATATACTACTGAGGATCACAAATTGTACAAGCAACACCCACAGACAATGGCAATAAGCCATAATCATTCACAACAGCCTGTAACCATTCGTTGCACCACAGTGGTGTTGCTTGGACCATCAAGGCAGTTGATGACTATCACCTGAGCTGCATTTTATTTCAAGCACCATCACTAGGGCTCACTGGAAAAGGACTGTCTGTTTTTCCACAGGGATTTGACGCTTTCTAAAGTCCTTTGTGTTTGATTGCAAGGCAGTTGGCCACTGGTCTGGTTGAATAAGTGACTCAAAGGCATTTGAGGGTTTGCAGGGACCTTGTCGCCACGATACTGCACATTGCCAAGTGTGTCAGCACTCCAGGGTCCCTACTCCGCAAAGACGAAGGACATCGCCCAGGGAGATGACTTCCAGCAGAAAACGTACCCGCGATCTGGCCCTTGCCATCTGGGGTCCTCCTGTGGGTGGTGGTCCATCGGTCCACCATTTGGCATGTGTCGCATATCCCCCCTGGGGTCTGGCCCTGGACGCCACGGCATTGGCCCTGGTCCTGGTCCAAAGTCCATGCCCATCCTTGGAGCACCAGGGGCCATAGGTGCATCCCCCCTCCTCCCCATATGTCGCGGGCCATTGTGAAACAAGGCTGCTTCCCACGTGTCGTCCATCTTAAACGTCTCCCTGGGAGACCTGGGTCGGGGAGGGGGAGGAGGTGGTGGCTCGCCATGCAGGCCAGGACTGTCGTCACACAGGCAAGCATCAGCAGTGTGGCTGTCAACTGTGGACAGGACTGCAGTTGCTAATTTGAGGCCTAAGGACTTTGCATGGCCTTGCACACAACGGTATTGTCTCAAGCTGCTGTTGAACTGCTGCCTGTGCACGTCTTCCAACTCTTCAGCAAGCAAAACAACATCATTATCAAGCAAAATTATAACTCCTAGATATTCCAGTAGACCCTCTCCTGGGCTGTCTACAGCCATGTAAAGAATGCTTTCAAGAAGTTGAGATTCTCAGAATTTCCAAGAGTTTTGAAAATGCACACATGAGGGCTGCCCACCTGTCATACAAAGAAACGAACAAGCACAATGAGAGACAGGGGGGCTTGGAGCAGCTTGCATTCCAATCAATGCAGTTGGGGCTCTGAATGGTGGGCAGACTGCAGAAGAACAAGGTGACAGCGATGAACCAGTGCAAAGAAAAGGCCTTTGAGACTCCAGCAGTGATGAGCTGTAGGGGCTATAGCCATGCACATTCACAACCTGTTAGCTGTCAGATGGCTGATGCAAAACAATGAACCATCAATCTTGCAATTAATGCTTAAACAAATGCTCAAAAGTGCCAGTGCCATGCTATGCCACTATTGTTGTGAAACAACAGAGAGTGAACACCCCTCCTCTTTGGCTTCATGAACAGAGCTTCAAGGACAATGAACTGACACCCAGCCAAATAATTACCTTCCTCATAATCAACCAAAGTGCTCACCTGCCATCTCGTCGCATATCCTCGCCGAATGGCATTGGGAATGGTGGTGGCATCGACTGCTGACCGCCCTCCATTCCCTTCCCTGGGGTCGGTGCTGCTGGACGACTATGTGGCTCGTCCATAGCACCATTTTCTTTGGGAGCTGGCAAGCACAGCCAAACAGATTCAACCGCAAAGGCAAACTGGGAGCACTGGGAACAGATTTTGTGCCTCACATGATTCGGCAGCATCTTATGGCATGAAGTAATACAACATCACAACATTACACTCTGGACAAAGATGAACAAAACTAGCAATTTCAAGTCTCCATATCATGCCCATTCCATAAACTGACATCGAACTTGTGCGCACCTGGTGGTCCAACCGCCTCTCTTGACGTTCCACTTCTTGGGCCAAATGGTGCAATGTACTCGTCACCATAGTCAGTGTTCACCCCCTTTGAAGGCTCCAGATCCCCAGCCAGCTTGATGATCACCTCAGGATCGTACCGTACCTCTGGTCTCCGGAAGTCGCGGCCGCGCTGACAAACAAAGCAAGTCACTATTGGTGCAATTTGGAACGAGTCACCTCAGTAACACATTTATGTTAAAGTTCCCTGAACTTCTGTCTGTGAGAAAACTGCCGTACGACATTTTTCCACAACACAAATCCAGGATATGATCAAAGGGGCCGCTTTCTGGTACACCACAAAATGACAATGGCACCATGTAAAGGAGCTGCCAGGAGTCGCATTCCCCCCACCACACAGAATAAACACAATAGGGGACTTTTGTGCAAGACGCAGAACATTGGTCTTACCCTTCACAACCACGTATTTTTGTCTGAGGGGCAAATAAAAGTATCGTCCCCAATGCCAGCGCCATTCTCATGCAGCTGCTTACCCTTTGCTTGTGTGATGGGTCCTCATTCCCGCCTTGAAACACTGGTATTGGCAATGCCTTTTGAATAGTAGATCCTTCCATATTTCTAGTCTGTACCACAAAAGTAAAGGTTGTGAGTACAACGCATCCTGGCTACAGCAGTGCATAACAGCATCGCAAAAAAGTTTGTCAAGTATGAGCACAGTACCAATTCAGGCATCGAACACCATTGCGTTCTGTCAAAAAGAACTGAAGGCACCCTGAACAAGCTCCCCTGTACCGCAATGGCACATATGGATACTGCTGCAAACTACAGCGCTTTGTTGTACAAACGTCTGCAGCAATGCAATCCCCAGTGCTTATGTCTGCACCTGAAATTGCTCAGCTGCTATTGCTGCTGCCACTTCAGGTGGCAGATCTGGGTCCTGGTCTGGGTTTGTGGGCCCAGACTCATAGGTCTGGATCTTCTTCTTCATTGTGAACTCCAATCGGTTGCGGTCCACCTTCTTGCAGTACTCCATCCATGTTGCCTCAGTGAGGTCATAGTTGAAATAGTCAGAGGGATCAGCAGCTGTACGCCATGGGGCTTCAACACACCTGCCCACACAAGCACTCATCCTTAGGCCAGGATGGCCTTATGCCAGTGCTAGATATTTGCCCCCCGGCACCAGCGGCCACATGTTGGCCTTGCATCTCATACAGAGCCACACACAAGGCAACCCAAAAGCACATTGTCCCAGCAATGGTGCCAAACCATCCCACTATTTTACCTGTTCTTTGCAGAATTTACCTGTTGAGGTCCAAGTTGAAGATCTCGCCATGCCCAAGCGCCAGAAACTCTTTGTATTCATCAGGAGTCACCCTAGTCTGTCCAGGCAGCTTGATCGCCTGATCGGGCTCAGCTCTGGATGGCCAGGTGGGCTCCAGATCAGGTCGACAGCCTGGGGGCACTGAACAGGAAGAAAGGAGTGAGTATTGAGCAGCAAATCGGTGTCCATGTTGTAGAATAGCATGGCCTCCAGCCTTCCTTGCCCATATGTACTCTATCCCAGACATTATCAAGGTAGAAAATGAGCGCGGTTCAGAAGATAGCCTTGAGAACAACTTGAACATGTCATCTTGCAAGGCAACAGAGGCTCACCGTGCCCAGGTTGAGCACATGCATGTCACTTTGGGAGCAACAAACTTTGACAGGTCCTTCTGATGCACATGGCACAGACCACAGCACTAAGCACGAGTCTGTATGTCTTGGTGGCAGCTACAAGTGAAGACTCTATTGCATAATGCGTCGCAGTACAGGCACACAATTAACAAGCCCTTATCCATCAAGCTGCCATCCCTCGGCTCCATACAAGTTGTAATAACAAAACCAAAAATGCACAGTCATCCTTCCAACACTCACTGTAATGCGCCATGCCCGGTCGGTACTGATGGTGTGCCATGGGAGGTTCCCCATTCTGGCCAGGAGCACCAGCAGCATGGAAGGCTGGCGTGCCTGGAGGGGGGGGCCCCATAGGGGGCCTTGGAGGTGGAACAGCCAGTGGCCCTGCCCCATGCCGAGGACCCCCCGCCGGGGCATTGTGGCCAGCAGTTGGTCCCCCCAATGGCACCCCTCCTGGTCGTTGGCCCATGGGGTGGCCAGGAGGAGGGGGGTGGCGGGGAGGGGCAGGGGGGGGGATGGCTGTCCCTGGACCAGCTGCATGGCTGCTGCCCCTGATGTATTTGAGCGAGCCTGGGCGCTGCTTCTCTCCAGATCCCGGAGCATCGACGAGAATGGTCAACTCGTCCTGTACAGCAATGGCACAGCCTCAATTTTGGCATCTTGGCAATTTCTTGAAGGTGGTCTTTGGGGAATGCATTCTCAACGTGCAGGAACAGGAGGGCTGGGCACATTACATGACATGTACATGCGGCATGCTGTGCACCCATTCCTCTGAGCAAGGATTGGTGTGAGGGCCCCTTTTCAACCACTGCCAAGAGGTGCATTCGTGCTGGAGGTAGTGGCCACCGGCAAGACAACAGTCTTGGATGCAAGTGTACTGTGGTGGTGGATGCTCAGGAACAGAAGGGCAGGGGAAGGGTGGCAAATACCTCAGGCATCGACACTGCCCCCTGTTGTTCCATGGTAGATGCATGGAATTCTGCTGGAGGCGTTGCAATCTTCAAGCCCATTGAATCTGCAACACACAAAAATCTTCACGGAAACTGATTTCCCTGAAATAGGGCAAAACAAACAGGGAAACATCAGGTACACTCCTTTGCATAATGTACACCCATAACGGCAGACCCCTCAGGCATTGCCTGACGTGCACGTTATGTTCTTGAACCTGAGTCCTGCAGCCACCGTGACCTTAGTTGTTGATGCGTCAATTTAAGGAAGCCTGATTGATTGATTGAACGGGGCACCCCATGTGTGCAGACAACGCCTCCCACTATCTGATTCAGATCCAGCAATAAATACAGGCAACAATGCAGCTCTCTGGCAACACAGCACTCAGGATGGCAGAAGCCGTTGGATTCGTAGACCACCTGGGCTGCAATGCTCCCTGTTGTCATTTGAGCTGCCATTCTTCGAGCAGCAACTGTGGCACATAGATGGTGAGCAGGGCAATGCCTCAAGGTAGTGCCACCCACAAGATACAAGAATTCCCCGTCAACTTCAAGCTCTCCTGCTCAAGTGCAAATGCTTTGGCGCTTGGCACTCATGGCCTGGAATGGATAGTGTGCACAACAATTCCCACCAACAGAAGTAGGACACTCAACTACCATTCACGTTGGATTGTCCCTTCCTGAGACTGGCAGGACAGCTGCAAATTCAAACCACGAACCACTGCGTTAGGAAAATCTGTGAGCAGTGTCGTCTGCATATTCCGAACAGAAATCAAGACCAGGAGAGACGTGCCCGTTGTGTGAAGTTGTCCACTTTGCAGCCTCCATCGTGGTGATTTTTCAAAGTCTTGCCAGCAACCAACCAATCCCGGTCCACTCACCTACGGGATGCAGTTGTGTTGTTGGCGCTGTGGTGGGGAATCCGACATTGTTCCTTTCCTTGGAGGCGCCATACAGCTGTTGCAACAGCCAGCCATTGTCACCACATGCTTCACTGCAGCGAGACAAACTGGCGGCGACATCAACAGGATCCACCCAGAGTCTGTGTCCCTTCGCCAGGGGTCGAACTCTCCAGCGTCGTCACTAAAATAAAGGGCGCTGTCGCAATGCCCGCTGCTCCCGCTTCACCGCGCCCGCCACAAGCACTTCAACGACTTCAAAATGGCTCGCCGTCGCACATTCGACACCCCAAAATTGGGATCCTGCCCCCCTTGCGCGCACGCGGATAATTCCACATCAGAAGCCCATTTCCAGCACGAAACAACAACGGCCAAAGCGGCGCAATTCAACGTCCACAGGACAGGGCCAGGCAATCGCAACCCCGCCGCTTTCGCTTTCATCCGCCCCAGGGTGCCTGGCTGCGTGGCTCACCTCCGTGTACAGGTCGTCCCCTTCGCCGTCGTCCACCTTGAAAAGCGGGGGTGACAGAGCGTCTGGTGCCCAAAAAATGGGGACGTCAGGCGAGTGTCCTGCGCCACACGGCCTCGCGAGGCCCCTCGCCACTGCACGGCGGGCGCCTGGGAACGCACACTCACGGGATGGCAGAGGCTTCTCCGGTTGCGACTCCTGCCCGGCATTGGGGGGCCCAAAGAGCTCCCCGAATTCGTCATTGTCCACCATCGTCAAGAGGCGATCGGATTCAGTCTTCGAGGGCGCTCCCGCTCTTGGGTTCCCGCCGGTGCTGGGGCGCCGCGGCTGGTCGCCGGCGCGACTTGCGGCTGGCGCGCCAGCGCACGAGGCACGCGCTCACGCAGGCCGAGCCCGCTGCTTCGCGCCCAGGCGGAGAGAACGGGGGTCAGGAGGCGCGGTTTGGGACGGGGCGGAGGATATCCAGCTCCGGATGGCTTCAGAAATCGTCCCAGCATTCGGGGATTGCGGACAGTGCACGGTGGTCACAAAACATAGTACACGCACAGTACACAGTGCTCGGCATAGTGCTTATATTTTTTTTCCCTGCGCCAAGCTTTTGATTATTCCTGCGGCTATTCGCGTCACAATTCGGCCGCGCCGCGCCGGTCCTTCTGCAGAAGGACTTCAGATTGTGGCCCTTGGAGGGGTTCTCGCTGGAAAAGGCTGAGGCTGTCAGGCGGCCGCACCAGCCCGGAGACCGATCGACCCAGCCGCAGGAGCCCTTGGACACGGCCGTTGACGGGCGCTGTGCAGCGTGCCTTGCTTGCCTTGCCTGCTTTTGCTTGCCGCCGGGAGTAAAGGCTGCGGAGGAACGCACACCCGTCGGGCAGTCGCTCGAGTGTGTGCCCGCTCGTCTTCGGAGTACGGACAAGGCCCCTCGAAGCAGCCATGTTTTTCGACGGATCTGGCAGAGGCATGACGTCCACCGCCGTGGAGAAGGCCGTCGAGACATCCAGATCAACGGGCGTCCTGAATCTGCGTGGCTACGACATCGAAGAAGTGAGAGCTCTGCTGAGCGCCGCCTGGCGAAAAACACACCACTGCCAGTGTCGCATCAGTCGGCCTTTTGTGACTGTTATGGCTCATGTCCCTCTGCGGCTAGTTTGCCTGACGCGTTGCTGCTGCAAACCTCAACATTGACCCCCCCACCTTCTGGCGAGATGCTGTGTACACTGCTGCGCTGATCAGCAATCTCCCAGTCAGATACACCCCGGGCAGCCTCACTTGCCACAATGCGCGCCTGGCTTCAAGGGCAGGGCACCATCGTCGGCCAGTCATGGAAACTGTCTGGATGTTGACTGCGGTCCAGCTCGATCGAACTCCCCTTGGCCTTGTTTGCGCAGGTTCCGGCGGCTGTTTACGACCCCTCGAAGATCGAGACCAACTGGTGGGAGGTACGATCCATGCGTGGATGCAGCTGGAGAGCATATCTGGGCTTCTGGGTTGTCCGGTGTCTGAAACAAATGCTGCGGTGGTCGGCGTTTTGCCCACCCCTTTCGGCAGTATCGCAATTTGTTCCGCGCCCTCCTGAGGGACAGCCGGCGATGCGTGTGGCCGCTCCGACGCCGACGCCGATTGTTGTCCGCGTCCCTCCAGGTGACCGAACTGGTGCAAGTTGTCCTGTCGTTCAACCAGATATCCAAGGTGCCGAACGAACTGGGCGATCTCGTGAGCATCACACTGCTGGATGTGAGGTGAGTCAGTCGTGGGCGGCTTGCGCCGCTGTGGGACGGAAATGTTTTCGGCATGGGATATGCGCTCAGACAGTGGAGTTGCACCTATGGGACTTGTAGGTCTCCGTGCTGTTCCAGCCTGACGTGCAGCTGCTCGTTCCATCTGTACTGCTGATTCCATGGACAAGTAACATATTGAATGCAGGAGGGAATGGGCTCAAGTCCATGTTTTGCGCCATTTGCTGCTTTGTGCGCTATTGGGAGCTTCTGCTGAACTTGCTTCCACAGGCCTATGTCTGAATGCACAACATTTGCAGACTGCCCTGTTTATGGGACCCCAGACTGTTAATTGGTGGCATAATTGGTCCCCTTGCTGCTCAATTATTGATGTTGAAGCCTGTCCGCTGTCCAGCTGCGGCCTTATTGTGACTTGTTGCCCAGTATGTTTGTGATTGTGGTTGCAGCCACAATCGACTGGACTGCCTGCCGTCCAGCCTGTGCCAGCTGTCACACCTCAAGTCACTGGACATCTCCCACAACCAGATCAGCGCACTCCCGCAGGAGCTGGAAGAACTGTCATTCCTGGTGCAGCTGCTGTGCACCAACAACCAGCTGACCAGGCTTCCTTCGGGCTTTGGGACAAACCAGCCAAACCTGGTGAAGCTGCTGGTGGCTGAGAATGCGCTGACGGAGCTTCCAGCCAAGCTGTCAGCCTGCAGGTCTTTGACCATCCTAGATGCGCAGAGGAACAATCTTGAGACAGTCACGCTTGGCTCGCTGACCAGTCTGGTGGATGTAAATTTGAGCCACAACAAGCTGACAAGCATACTGCCGGCCGACATCAACGGCCTGCAAAAGCTCAAAGTCTTGAATGTTCGATACAATCAGCTGGCAAACCTGCCAGGAATGGCAAAGTGCAGCAGCCTGGTGGAATTGCACGCTGGATTCAACAGGCTGAAGAAAATTCCATCAGACATGGGAAGCATGGAGGCACTGAAGGTGCAAAATTGGTATTGTGGCGAACTGGGATAGCCCCTCTTTTTTTGTGAAAGGCACAGCGAAACGAAATATGTATGCTAGGAAAAGGGGGAAACTGGTAGTTCAGTTGGGATTGCATCGCAACAAAGTGTTTTTGATGGGTATTTCTGAGAGAAGCCATGTGGGTATCTGAATATAGTGTGCTTGTGCACCGTCACCTTCCCAAAGCATTTTCATTGTGGGCTGTGGACATCGTGTTCCTGCGTTCCACTCATTGTCTCGTGCAAAGACACACAGGTGATGCCATTCGTTTGTGCTATTCACTGCTTTGACTGATTTGTTCACGACCATTGAAGTAGACATCCTCATGTGCTACAGGTATTGGATTTGTCCACAAACAACATCAGCAGCATCCCAGCTGCTGCTTGCCAGATGCGGCTGCTGACTTTAGACTTGAGCAACAACACAATCGGCACTCTGCCCCCAGAGCTGGGTCTAATGACAACCCTGAAGAAACTACCACTTGAAGGCAATCCCATCAGAAGCATCCGCCGGGAATTGATTACTGGTGAGTGCAGAGCAATTCTTTGACATAATAGCCTTTGCACTATCTGTGCTTGCTCTTTGTTTTGTATGTTAGAGCTTGCTGTGCCTGTCCCTGCGCCCTTTGCTAGATTTTTGGCCTTCAGTACCAGGAATCTGAGGCTGCATCGGTTTCTGCTTCAGATGGCAGCGTTGGCGGAAGGATTCGGCGAACGTAGAAAATCAAATGTGTGTTTGGCTGATCCTTGAACTTAGCAGCTGCTGCCCTGGTATCTGCAATGTTGTGGCCCTTGGCGGCTTGTGTAAAGCATGTGTCATGTTATCGGCACATCACAAATGGGCCAACATAGCGCATGGCCTTGAAGCAGAAAGAAATCTCAGGATGCCAAACCTTCTCTGCTTGTCCAGGAAGTTCTGTTAAGCAGCAGTGCAGAGCTATGGCAGACCCTCAGAGCCATGAGATACCTTTTGTTCCAGACAAATTGCTGCAGGACAATCATTGTGACGCCGTGTCCTGGTACCTCCACCACCACTACCGCGACACTAGTTTGCCAGATGATCCTGAAAAATGTATTATGGTGTGATTTTGTTGTATGCTTGGCAGCAATGTGCAGTTGGCTGAGCTCTTCGTGTGGTATATGTGGTTCCTCAAGTGTGCCCATACTTTCTGAAATAGTCCATAGCAAGTGCACGTGCTCATGCTGCATGCAGCCTTATTGCTGTTGACAGAATGTTGCTGGGGCTTGTCAGGTCCAACAGAGAGCCTGCTTCACGCCCTGCAAATGCGAATGCCAGACACTGCCACAGGAAGCTTCCAGAAGCCTGTGAATGCTGCGCAGCACGTGCAGTCGTGGTCATTTGGTGGGGAAGAGGGTGACCCTGCTGCGGACGTGGCACGCAGACTCAATCTGGGATCCAAGGGACGCAAACTGGATTTGAAGGGTGCTGGCTTGACTGAACTTCCACAGCAGGTTTGGGATGCGATGCCATCGTTGGAGAGATTGGACCTCAGCAACAATAAGGTATGTGTGCAGTGCGTGTGGACTGTGTTTCGATTTGCGCAGTAACGTTCACTTCTGCCTGCACTTTAACACTGATCTTTGCATATGTACAGTGATGGCCATAGTGCATATCTGTTGGAAGCACCAAAGTGCACTGATTGCAGGACACCTTTTGTCTGCACACCCTGGTGTGCCCTTCATGTGGAACATGCTGGTCACAACACCACAGGGTATGGCCAGATGCATTGTGCCCCTTGTTGTGCAGCGACTGTCTAGCTTTTGGTCTGTATGCAATGTGGCAAGGACTAGCCCATGAAATCAAGGATTGGCACCTATCTGGGAATTGTGAATTCAAGTGCATGGTCTCCGGTTTTTCTGCCGTTCTGCCGCTCTAGGTGGGGGCATCATCGATGTTGTCATATCAGGGCCTGTGAGTGGCCTGCATAAGCTGCGGTTGTATCTCCTTGGAATGTGCTGTTGACTGTTGCTGAACATTTGCTGAAGTCAACTAGCTGCTCCTACTCCACTGTCTTCTTCTAGCTGACTTCCAGAGCTGAGATGCCTAACCACAACGTGCTGTGTTACTGTTTTATCAGATTGCCACAATACCTGTGGAAGCTTTCCACGAAGCTTTTCACCTGCAGAGATTGGCATTGGACAACATGGGCCTCACTACTTGGCCTTTGCCGATGCGTCAAGGCTTGCTGCCAAGCCTCCTTGGCCTGTCCATTGCCAGAAATCCCATATCTGCTGTTCCTCGGGATGCATTCATGTGCTGCTCAGATACGCTCACGGAGCTGGACATGTCAGGTTGTTGGAACCTCTGCAGAATGAACGGAAGTCTTGTTCCTGTCCGAATACAACTTTGCATAAAACATCTCTTCATCAGCCCTTGCCACGCTTTGGTTTTGTTGAAGCATTACTTCCTGCAACTGCCAACGTTGGTGTTGGCTCGCAGTTGTTGTCCAGTTTGCAGAATCGTGCTGCCACTTCGCCAAGCATGGTGGTGACGCTCATCTACTGCTGTTTTGCTGTGGGCAGGCACAGACACAGTTGGCAAATTACCGGTGGGCGTTTTGGTTGGTTTGCGAAAGCTGCAGTGCCTGTCCCTGAACAGAGCACAGCTGCGAGAGATTCCAGGAGTGCTCCTTGAAATGCCTTCATTGACGACACTGGACCTGAGCGACAACACAATCACCACCATTCCTGTGTCAATCACCTGCCTAACGAATCTACAGGTCTTGAATCTGGCCAACAACAGCATTGCTGACGTGCCTCCACAGATAGGTTTGATGCATCCTACTTTGAAGAAGTTTGTGCTGGAGGGCAATATCTTGAAAAGGCTGCGGCGCAATGTGTTAGAAAAAGGCACATGTGCTATTCTAGAGTATTTGCGGGACAGGATTCCTGTGTGAGTCCATGCGCCCATGTTGTGCTGAGAACTGCCGGATGCTGATTGTTCTTAGTTTAGCTTCAGTGCACAGAACTTGAGAATCACCTTGTGGTAGTGGCGCGGCACCATCTTTAGATTGCATTTGGAGGCAAGTGGCTGCGCCTCTGCTTTGTTCTCTGTTGTCTTCGATTCTAGTGCCAGGGGGGCCATGCTTTGAATAGGTGCAAGTCAGGTCAGAATTCTACAAACGGTTGTCCTCAGGATCAGAATGACTGAAGGTGAAATCTGGATCCCTTAATGTCCCATTTGACATTGTTGTGCGCCTGCCAATGACGGAAACGAGATTTATTCAGGCGTCGAAAATTGCGACAGCAATGAGAACCGGCGTGTTCTGGTGTCCTACTGCAGTTCCCAACACCCTCCCAACACACTTCTGGTGCGCAGCAAACACCATCCCCACATGAGTCACGTGGCCGGCGCGCTGATCAAGCACCCCCAGGAGTGGTAGGCAGCTGCTAGTAACTGTGACGCCGGCAATAGCGCAGTGCTAGTCAGTGCCAGACCTCGCTTACGTTGGCGCCTGCCAACCTCCGTGTCAGCGTCCCAGCCGCTGTGGTATTCAGCGTCGACCGCCTAGTGCCCCATTCCAGTTGCAAGCGCCGGGCCCCTCCGCGGGTTGGCACAGGGCAAGGAACATGACTCTGCCTCCAAAAGAGGACAAGCTGGTGCTCCCCTTCTGGCCAAAGCGCCTGTTCGCGCTGTGGCCCGTGTCTGCCGCCGCGGCGCTCTTTTTGCCCCCCCTCTTCCCGATGGTCCCCAAGGCGCTGACCACCGCCCTTGGAACGTGGCCAGCGAGGACGCTACTGGCCGCCCCCCTCATCGGAGGGGCCCTGTGGCTCAACATGTCGGCCAAGGCGGAGTTCAGGAAGGCCCACACGCCCACGTCTCCCTTCAAGACCCCCACGGCGATGGTGACCACGGGGGCGCTGAGCGTCACGCGCAACCCCCTGTACGTCGCCGTCGGCGCCCTGTTCGTGGGCAGCGGGTTCCTGTTCGACTCGGGATACTTCTTGCTGACGTGGCTGCCGTGCTACTGGGTCATACGCGTGTGCATGCTGAGGGAAGAGGCGTTCCTGGAGCGAAAGTTCGGGGAAGAGTACGGCAAGTACAAGGCCGCGGTTCCCAGGTGGCTCTTTTGAGGGGTGATGCAGGGCTTGGAAGTCGCATAGTAAATTGACTCACTGCAGGATGGTGGGAAAGAGGCTAAAGTTTAACGTTGAAGAAGAGATTCCCGAATGATGTGGTCCCAGCAAATGCATGGTTGTGAGATGGGCGCATGCAATATCACAACGTGCGTGAACCCTTGCACAATTTGGAGCTTGGGCATAGATACCACTTTTATCACAAACTTGTCACTGATTTGGGCAATATGCAACGCCACCCAAGGAACCATTCAACACATCCGTATAGGAGGAATCGAAGATGGCTCGCCAGAGTAGCAATGCTGTAACAAGTGAACACTCGCAAAATGCACATATTCTGACACAGCCTCAACAAGCAGAACATGGCCAGAGTTCAGGATCATGGGCATGAATTTCCAACCAGCGGTTCGCAAGTGCAGTGGTCTTGCTATTTGTGTGCAATCCTGCTCTCCTTCCAGACTCCAATGCTCACGCTGCATTATCTTGGTTCTCACCAATCAAAAACAGAGTCACTGATCTGGAAACAAGCTCTCAAATACTCTCTTTGACGTTGCTGGCCCAATCGTACGGAGTGGGGAAGTTGGTAGTTTGCTCAGCAATTTTTCTCCCTCTTTTCTTGGGTCAAGGGCAAGTGATTGTGCGCGCTCCGCCGCCCGCTGGTATGCATTCCACAACGAAATGGGCGTTGCGTAGCGATTCAGGATGGCTTCTGCAACATCGTTGCCGACCCCTACAAAGGAATTGACAAGAAGATTTCAGATGCATGCAACTAGTTTGACCTTTCCTGTTTGTCTGTCCACTTCTTAGCTAAAGCTTGCTATAGAACAAGGTAGAGGCAGTGCGCTTACCGGGATGTGCACATCCACTCTTCTCCCCCTTGTTGCACAGAACACCAGGGAGAACAGCAGCAGATGTGGGCACATTGGTATGCATAGTACACTGTGCACGCCAATTGCCAAACACCCAATCAACCATTCTACAAGTCCTTTCGTATTCACATACACTGGGGGCAAGGTCAGACGTAGCCAGAGAATCGCAGAGGCAGTACTCCACATCTCACCTAAATGCAATTTCTAGAGACCCTGCTTTCTTCCAGCAATGCTGAGCGTTCTGCAAATTAGGTTCTGAGCTCAACGGCGACATTGATTTTATTTCGAATGGTCCAGAACGCCCACTGAACCTGACGTCAATATCTGATGAACAAGGGTAGGGACATACCGGGAATGCGCATCAGAATGAGGCCCCAAACATCCCGGACAGTCAGCTTTTTCATCGAAGTCATCTTTTCATTGAACTGGGAGTACGTCATCAGAGAATGGTCGTCTCCCACCCCTCGCAACCTGGCACCCTCATACAGGTTTCGTATGGATCCGGTGAGCCTTGCATACAAGTTGACTACATCGTGCATCTTGGCAGCAAACAAGACAGCAAACCCATCCAGCACTTCTGTTGCTACTGAGGCCGTCTTGCCACTCTGACCTGCACACATCGCAGGGTAGCTGCACAATCAAAACCATACTCGCATCGAACAAGCTCATGTGCAGGGCGATGCTTTCCTAATGTTTGCACAAGAAGTCAGCAAGGGATGCCCACAGGACATCTACACCCTCGTGGAACTGTGCTAATGATAACAACATGAATGTCGGTGGAGAACTATATGAGTATCTTGTGCTCTTTTGCAGCTGCGCTTTGTTTGCTTGATGGTGTGGATCATTGCTGAATTCATGGCAGTTGGGACTGAGGCAGTGGCGCTAAAAAATGGGCACCCCAGCAAAAGAGGGTGAGGGCAGTGTATCCTTTGGCTATGCAACCCATGCACCCGACAACTTCAATTGAAGAACTTGCAGTTCTGAAAGTGATCAAGTCTGCTCAGGCTCTGAATTCCCCATTGAAAGTGCCAGCACATAACTTGATGCTGCTGACTCAGTGGCACTAACACTAAATATGACCACAAGTGCAATTCACCAAGCTAGTCAACAGTTTGCGTGGCAGTGTTGAGGTGCTGCACTGTTGACCTTCAGGGGTGGAAAAGCAGCCAATCTGCACTATTGATTTTCCACTTATTGATTTTCCATTTATCGTTCTTGGCCAGCTCACCTGGTCAGCACACTTTTTAGCGTGATATAGGTCCCTCGCCACGAAGCACGTAGGCAGCCCATCGTCGTACTTTTTGTTGTTCATACCTGCCGCTCTTTATGGACGACACCAGGTCGTCAGCTCGCTTTCGCTCCACAATGAAGTCCAAGACGTACTCCTGGAATGGTGGAGACAAACGGCGTGCAACCCACAGAGCATCGCCCTGTGCCAGCTGGCGATGGTCAACCTTGATTCCCTTGGCTCTAATTCGCTCCAAGTGCACTTCCAAAGCTTCTGTGCAGACAAGAAGTGGAGTAAGCCCGCATTTATTTGCACGGCATGTGTCGTGCTGCAGACTGAAGCCAGCCAGGCTAGGCAGCAAATGTTCCTAGCCACCGTTTGACTGTTGGAGATCTCCTCATATGCCAGTATCTGATTTCTTTGAAAACAAGAGCAAGGTCCATTTTCACTCCCTGTTGAGAAATGGTTGGTCCCAAACTCTCCACATTCGACTGCAGCAGAGATAGAGAGTTTTCCAACACAACTAGGTGTCAATGCAGTGGTGCATGTACATGGGTTTCTATTTCCCTTCTCCATCTACAGAAATTTGTCTTCGGCTGACAAGCTACCAACACTTGTGTTCCGAAATTCCCATACTCTCCGCCTTCAAGGGCAGGACTGCAATGAGTATGGAAACACCATAACCTGTGGGTGCGATGAACCACAAATTGACCTGCATGGGTGCACTGCCTTGCAGAGTGTGGTGGAGGACTCGCATGCAATGATTGATACTATGGCTTAGGTGAACATTGGGACAGTGCTGTAATGATGTAACAACCATTTACAAAGCAGTGCATGTGGAAGGAAATTCTCACCAGGTCTGTTCAGGTGTTGACTGCAAGATACTTCTGAGAACTTCTCTCTATTGTCCACTACAAGAACAACCTGCGAGTCAAGCAGTCATCAAACCTGATCAGAACAACGAGTGTGGAAACTGGGCAATGTGGCACAGGAAGATGCAAGGACATGAATACAACATCATACTGCTGAGTGTGGTTGGCTGAACACAAATGAAAAATGATTGGATGCTGCTGTGGCTGTCTTTGCCTCCCCAGGCGCAAGGGCCTTGTTTTGTCCCGTGTTTTTGACAATTGTAAGTCCCAGAATTCACACTGCTGAGTGTCACAAATCAATCCCACAAGCGATTGCTGGTCAAATTCATTATAAGCGCAGCCAACCGAACAAGACATCCTACAGCTGATTTGACACACTTTACACCAAAAATTCCAATGGAAAGGAAGTGTGTTTGCGTGTGACGTTAATGCCCCCACCACATACCATTCTATCCTCACCAAACAAATAGCAGCTGCGTTGTCAATGCAGGTTTGCTTACTTGTTGCTGATTCATACCTGTGTCGCCGCAAGAGCAGCACATTAATTTTATCATGTTGGGCAGTGCAGGCGAAGCCTGTGCGCCAGTTATAGCCATGGCAAACACTGCTTGTTTGGAAATGGCAATTGCACCAAACCAGTAGCTGGCATGCTTTGCATTTGTAGGCGATTCCCTTGAATACCAAGTCACCAGGCATCTTTCCTGAAAGTTCACAAACCTCATACTCCTGTGAAAATGTTCTGCCAGCTGAAAGAGGAGGCAAACAGACACCATTGTCCTGGGCAGTCGATCCAAGAAGAGGTAGGCGCCAGGCGCCAATTGAGAAGCGGCCTGTGCGTGACCTGCACCCGAGCACACATTCCACAGGGATCAGCCAGAGCAAGCTGACAACAAGTACAGAAACCACTTGATCTTGTCAAGCAACCAAAGGTGCCAAAAGGAAAGCATGTGTTTCATCTTACACCACTCACTCAGACACTGATTGTGGTGAATAGTGTCCCTTGCTCCCTAAAATGTTCCAATGCAAATGTTATCAGAGAATGCCATCCTGGGCTTCCAACAGAAGACAAATGCCACTCCAGCTGCACTGCATGCGTCAACAGTTACAGTTATGATGAAGCTGTTCAAAGCAACCGATCTCGTTGCACCAAGGACTCCACGCAGATCCAAGGAAATAGCCAACAGGCACCACATTGTTGCAAGTGCTGGTGCAGACATGCTCAAAAATATGCCAAAGGAGCATTGATGAAGACTCATCTGCTATCCAAAACTTGCTAACACAGGATTGACGCCAAACAGTGATATCAGTCCACAGCAAGTATGCCAGTACCCTTGTGTCATAGTTGCTGGTGATTTTGTCCAAATTTTGTCACCAGTGCCAAGTGATTCATACACAGTGCCAAGTTCATAGCCATTGACTTCAGACACAGCTGCATGCAGAGCCATTCAGGTTCACAAACGAGCCAAAGTGTCTCACCTTTGATCCTGGCCATAGGTAGCTACTGATTGATGGTGGCCTGGCGATGGCGGTTGCACCAGCAACATTGTCCTCTGGGCACTTTTGTCTTGGCTCATGGCCACCTTTTGAACAACTGTCGCTGCTGCTGAGTGCTGGCTGCAGTCCACCTTCAGAATCGACCTTTTGGACCCTGGCATGCACCCTGTTTGGACATTACTTCCGCCACGACTGCCAGATGCCATGGTGATGTCGCCATCGCTGTCAAGAATTATGACATTTTTCTCGACGACCTGATTGTTAACCGGCGGGATGGATGGTTCCTGAGACAATTATACACCACCTCAGTGTCAGAATCGCAAACCACGTTACTACAGCCAGCCAATGAAATACTGCACAATGGGAAAAGCTGACTAGGAGCTACAGACTGACAAAATTTCAGACTACATGTTGGCAAGACAGTCATCACAAGCATCAATGCAATGTGGACGTCTGTTGCCCCATTGACTCCCCATCCCCAAGTGCCTACTTTGTCGAATGGCGATGTTAAATCAGCAACATGGTTGACTCACTCGATGCTTCACAAGATGCTCCCAGCTCAGACAAACTACAAAAGCAGGCACGCAATTGGCAAGCAAATTCAACCCAGAAGACCACAATGCACAATGGATTTCCTGTGGATTGTGCTTGTTCACCTTAGGAAACAATTGTGTCCCAGAACTAAATGCCCTGTCATTCTCTGCCGTGCCACTCTTGTGCAACACTTGCTCTTGGCTAGCACTCGGCTGGCAGCCTGCCACACATGACATAGACGTTGTCAGTCACGAGTTTGAGTACGCGAGGCATCTCTCCTTCCCTCCTAAATGTTGCAGCCACAAGAACAAATTCTTCTTTCTCCCCATTTCTTGTTGCTCTGGCTGTATTTGTTACTCACAAACCATGCCAAATGGATGAAATGCCAGTTTCCACACAATGATACTGTCTTCTTGTGTATGGTTTACCTCCAACAAAAGTCCTCAGAGTAGGATGGATGGCACCACGGTGCAAGATTCAAGTGTGTCAAGAGCGAGGCTTTGAGACAAACAAGATCAACTCACATGAACGGGTTGCTGGTTGTTCTAAGGTCTTTGGCAAGGGCTGCAAATTGTTCCTCTCCACAGCATCATTGTGTAACCTTTCTGCCAGCTCCCTGCCTTCCTCTGTCAGTCGTATTTTGTGGGGATTGCTCCAAACAAGGACAAGTGGAGGATCACCATTCTTCAGCTTCTGCAGGAAGCAGCAACTTATTTGGGCCGCGTGCAATCAACATGTGGTGATCCAAACATTCACGTTGTCAACCTACCCCAGATACAACCCAAAACAATGGTGTCCAATCGCTGCCATGTTCATCCTGCAGCAGCGATGGGGAACTCTAAAATTTCTAGGTTTGTGATGCCTAATCGCGTACTGCATTCAATCTTGACAAGGCTCAGCACATTCTTGTCGAGAATACAAAAACCTGCATCACAATGAACAAGTTCTTTCTAGGGACAGCCCTATATGGAGTGGGGTAGCCCGGCTCGCAAATCAACGTGAAAATGTCACTCATGGCATAGCTGTCTCAAGGCACAGTATCGCAAGCAATTCTACCCGGTGACTAAGAAGTCTGAGCTTGTCATGTCTGATTCTGTTAGGATTCACCTTGACGTTGCTCCACCCATTATAAAACCTGCCAGCAGCTCCATTTTGATAACCGGTACCGTACACTGACTTGCTGCTTAAGCCTGAGTCTTCTGCATGTCGCATAAGCTCATCCTTGCTCATGTGACTCCCTCCCTGTTTCCAATTCTGAGCACAACAACGAGGCAATGAAAAAGCAATGTAGAGTACATCTCGTTGATGCTGCACCACGCAGACAGGTAAGTTGCATCATGCAAGACAGCAGTGTGCAGTGGTCATTGTGTTCTAGAAGCTGTGGCATCTTTCCAATGTATCATGGCAATCATACTCAAAGCCTGTATTTCAGTCTCAGCCAATGGACCTATGAATTTAATTAAGTCACAGCCTGTAGAACCACTCCACTTGCCTGAAGAATACCTGTGACAATCTGTGGGCACTCCAGATGGCGATCCTTACTTCAACGAGCATATGCTGGCTTCAGCAGCACAAGTTTTAAAGCGAGCATGTTTCGATGCACACAGGTGCTGTGGCTACACCTGCACTGTCCAGAATGGATACCACATCTGCCCCAAACGTCCAAGAATTCTACCACTTGAAAACCTCTATTCCACCCATGCCTATGCACGAGAGGTCCAAGCATGGTTAAAATATGCACTGTGCTTGGCTGCAAGAACTGCAGACACAGAGAGATTTGCTGACAGATTGCCTTTCACTCACCCTGTACAACGTTATCAAGAATGCATAATTTGCTGTGCCCACACCAGGACAGTATGGCTCCTTTGTGAGCTCCACTGCTCCCTTCTGCTTTTTAGGGCTTGGGTCAGTGGGCTCTCCAGGCACAAATTGATCTTCCAAAGCAGCCGCCCTCTTTCGTTTTGTGCTTTTCTGTTTACGAACCAAACACAAGTTCCAATGGAAAGTCAGAAATGATGATGAAATGTCGATCCACGTGAAGGAAGTATGGAACAGGTCCTACTGCATGCTTGTGAGGAGGCTGTGCTCGAATATTTGTTCTGTTTCCAGGCTGTCAAACAGCATCTTGGGACCAACATTTGGGCAATAATGTCCCTCCCCCGTATTCTGTCAGGCCACCAGCAACTGCGCATCTGAGATCCCAAACAGCCAAATTACCAAGCGTACCTTCTCCTGATTGGCCGTCTTTCTCCACACAGGCGCTGCTTGTTCTTCCAGTTGACCATGTAGCGGAAGGGGAGGAAACTGGCTCCACAGGTATTCTTTTACAATCTGTGAAATAGAAGCTCAAGCTCAACTGCAGATGATGCATGCCCACACCAAATGGATCCCATTGCAGGAACCCTGTGGTGCCCATACTCGACTCAAGCAAGAAACTTTACCTGAACAAGTTTGGGGCCAATGTGTTTAAGTTTCCTCAGCTGCGCATCAGTTGTAACTGGGCTGTCGGTTTCTATGACAGACTGTGTTGCTTTCTTCAGAGTGAGAAGAAACATGTTGTCTGTGGCCCCACCAGTTTCCTCCTCGATGTCACATTTCAGGCCACTGCAGAAACACAAGGTTGGTCTTCAGCAAGAAATATGTGCCCACCAAGTCGCACATAGAACTGACTCTTGCACACATGAACCACAATGGGTGTGAATGGCCTGTGCAAGGAGTCAAGATGGAGCAAGAATGGAGAGGACGAGAGAATGACCAGCAGGCATCCGTGGAAGGCATTGGAAGATCCAACACACACTGTAAGAAGATTTTCTTTGCCAGAAGCATTCTTTAAAGCGCTCGAGTAATTGAAACTGGCTTTTATCAAGCAATTTGGAAATAAATGAAGATGCGCAACTGCAGACGCCTGGAGAAATTTGGCATCTCCAATCTCATTCTGCACTCAGCCCCTAATTGTCCTGATTCGACATCAATTTGGAGTCGCTCATGCGGAACTGTCTGCGCCGTAAACCTTTGCAGCATCTGCCAAAGGCATGGTGTCCAATCGGGGCACAAGCAATTGCCCAATAACTTGCCAGCACCCCCGCTATGCCTCTTCCACCTGCGAAAATACAGGACGGTATTCTGCCCACACATTGGATGAGAAATTCAAAGACAACACGTGCGACGTCGTCCCAGGTGCCAAAACGGATCAATGCAAGAGCTCAGGCTGGGCGTCTGGACTCCGCACTGAAGCGCTGACCTCAGGAATTCCGCAAGGATGCGGTTGGCCGGACACGCACACGCCAGGCCACCGCTTCCTTCGGCCCTTGCCTTTGCAAGGCGAGCCAGCTCCTTGCGCCTCTGCGTCCGGAACATCTTGTCGGGACGAAAGGGACGGGCGCCCTCCGCGCGCCCAATCCACTGCTGGAAGCAAAATGACAGAAATTCATCTGGCCGCACCATCCAGGCACAATGATATGTGCGTCAGCAGCAGTGACCGGGCGGGTGGTCCCAGACTGTTCCCCAGCTTGAGCAACAAGCTCAATTTGGGTTTCGCTTTGCAACTGCGCTGGGTCAGTGCGGAAATAGCACCGGGAGACGGTCCCGAACAGCGGGCTGGCGCGGTGTGGCCTCCCCTGCGGTCTGTTACTGACGAGCTGCTCCTCTGCGTGACGCCCTTTAGAGGAGGCTAAATGTCCCGATTGAAATCAGCTCGTCAGAAGAACAATTGACAAAATTAAGCGGGGGGATCGAAGCACAGCACCCCGTGTGGCCAGCCTAGGGTCTCATCGCTGACCGAGAGGGAAGTGGGGACGAGGCGCTGCCCGCTTGGGGAATACTGAGGGCCGAAGAATATGGGCGCAGGCAGCACTAAGAAAGGATGAATTGTTGTCTTTGGATAAAACTTTTGGTGATTGGGGCTGCCAGCGGGTCTGCCGATGACCCTTTTTGCCCAACAGCCTCATTTGTGTTTGTGAAAGTCTGAAAGCTTGCTCTCAATCGCTTTCTTTTTTCCTTGGACTAAATGCCAGCACCCGCGGCTGCGTGTTCACTTGTCTTCGAGCCGATGATCATATCCATGTGCCAGCCTCAGATATCCATTTCTGCAGTTTCTTTGTGTAATTGCTGTTGCAGTTTTGAATTTCATCTGATTATGATTTCCATCTGTTGTTTTGCTAAGTTGCTGAGTGTTATTTGTTCAACATGAGCTGGATTTAACTGCCTTCCTGTAAGTGAATGCATGTAATCAATCTGCCCTGGACAGCAGCAAACGCGGACAAGGAATGGCTGGCTCCGAGAAAAAAATAGTAAGGCAGTTTTTCAACGTAGTTGTTCAGCAGCAGCTTTAGTCCTTTTGTTCTGTCCACTGCGACATCTGGTGTGACAATGTGTGTGTTCTGTATCCTTATTTCTCTGCCTCCACCAGAAACTTTGCTGATCAGCAGTTGGCAGTCGAAAGGGAGAAAGCATGCAAAGTTTGGATGAATGCCCAGAAGCAGTGTGTCCACCAACCAAAGGCCGACAGGGAGAAACCACTGCAGGATCGCTACTGGGTTAAAGTAAGGCAGCAGATTGGCATAAGGGAGCGCACAAGGTGTGTGGATGTTCCATACGTGTGCATGCATAGGTGATGTCCAGATTTCTGGACATTCGGAATGCACTTTGTAGTCAGTGCCGAAAGAGCTGAAGTTAACGTAGTTAGGGTGTCCATGCCCATATACAGTAGATCAAAACTGTCATGCATTGTTGCCCTTTGCGATGCCAAGTTGCTGCACAAACTCACAAGAGCACTCACCCTTCCATCGTACAGAAGCCACTGGCACAGCAAACTGTGATCCTGTCTGATGAGGAAGCATTGATCAACCTTGCTTCTACACGGTTTGTAAGTTATATGGATGTTGGACCCCAAAAAGCTGAGGGAACCTTGTCTTTATTGTTGTCCTTCCAGGCAAACGTGTGGATTGCAGTGTTCAGCTTCATTGTGAATTACGTTTTCACGAGTTATTTCTATGAGCTGCTTAGGGCATCCATTACTTTCCCTGCACATTGGCTGAATAATGTGAGTGTTGTGGGCACACAACCATCAGTTGTTCATATGACTGGAAGTGCAGCCCCTTGAGCATTGGTGAATTATTGCCATTGTATCATGTCGATGCAGCTCGCTCACCAATGGGCATGTCTGTCTGCCGTGCTGTTTTCTTGGCTTTCTGATGAGTTGTTGACCATTCCCTTCGTGGCACAATGTTCAAGGCGTCCAAAGACATCCAGTCCAATAATTACCTCATTTGTCTGCAGGGCCCATTGTGCTTCTTCTTGATGACACATGCCTACTACCGCTTCTACCACGCCATTGCCAACTTCTCTATATGACTCTTTCAGCATGCTATAGAGTGTTTTGGTTGGATTTCTCAGAATATCATTGTCACTCTGGGAATCTTTGTTCTGTTGTACAACACTGCCTTCATAGAGACGCTCGTGATTACCCGCTTCCAATGTTATTCCTTTGTTGACCGGGGCCGCATGTATTCCGTTGGTTCTTGGTTCTATGCAATTTACTTTATTGTATCCTTCCCATTGTTTTACCGCACTGAAGAAAATCCCCACCAGAGGTGGACCCTGTCGCACTGCACATTGGATAGCCTTGCAGCTGGAATGTTGGTCACGATATTGTTGGCGTTCGGAAGTTGAGCGTTGGCTCTATCGTGAGCAGCTCCTTTGAGGGCGGGTTGCCTTGGATTTAGGAACGCCAAAACTGGGAGGATAAATGTGTAAGAAAGTACTTCCTCGGAGGAAGTTCCTCCGTCCAGAATTAAATGAAATAGTTTGTTGACTGACCACATTGGTATCATAGACTTCGCCTTTCTCTTTCTTTGAGAATTATACCAGAGCTCGCGCTCTGTGTTTAGCCAATGCTATCAAAAATCATTGGCAGAAAATAAGATTCGTGCACTTGGTTGTACCTTGAACCCACATGACTCAGGCCTCAGATTTGAACATTCTGTGAGCCAACCAAACACGGCGCCCCTGGATCTAACGGGCTCCCACGCACAAGTGATACCCCTCTAGGTGGCCATCGCGGTATCAGAAGGTTAAGGTTCCTCGTTGCTCGGGCTTTAGCCCAGAGATCGACACCCTTCACGAAAAAGGATAGGCAAAAGTTGTGGCTTGGTCCGCCTATGGCCATCAGTGGTCACTAGCAATCCGCGCCAGCATCCACGGCAACGCACAAACATGTCAGGGATTGCCCATTGCCAATTGGTCTCCTTGTTTCTTCATACTAGCTGCAGAATAGCTATGTGCATCAAAAGCCCTTTGCTCAGCACAGATCTCCCATTGATGGATTGCCTAGCACAAACAACACCACCACTTAAGCTGCCATCAGCTCCATCAAACACAAGGAAGGAGGGTATGGATGCTCAATCGTAGGCACCAAGTGTCTCTGGTAGTGCTCTTGCGTTTTCCGATGGCGCCCACAAGAATCTGGCATGGGAGCCGCTTTCAAAGAGGTGTAAACAGCGCTCAAAGTGCTCCTTGCGGCATGTGCACAGCATAGGCAGGTCTAGCACTCTTTGACTGCCTCGCAGCGAGGTGACAATCAGATTCTTGCCAACCCTTTGTGGTGGTCCTAGCGACTATAGTGACCATGCCCATGGGGCCGGCTCTCTATAGTCGCTGTGATAATGGAGTCTCCGATTTGGAGCTGAAATCCTCGCTGACCCATCAAAACCACGGTCACAATCGACGATGGAGCTGTGCGAACTCGGTTCCGCGGTCTCTCTTGTTCATTTAGAATGTCTCCAAAGTGCAGCCATGATGGCGGCTGTAGATATCCACTTTGCGCTATGCACCGTCAGCCGCAAGGCCACCCAGTCAGAGACCCCGTCTGGGGGGCTCTTCAGTGAGACCTTGAGCAGATTCGAGTTCTTGACTGGAGCCACAAGGGCTTAAAGTACTGTCATGTGACCAGTACTTATCCGTTCTTCATGAAAATTTGGCAGCACTTACTAAGCTTCTTGGGGGTGCCCTGCTCCAACTTTGAAGGAAAATGGGCAAATGCGTGATATAAATGCGGTCTCTCAAGCAAATTGCTTCATTTAAATCCGGACGGAGGAAGTATATGGCCTGCATCGGTCCTTGGAACACTTGTCCATGAATTTCAAAACTTTGTTCCAAGGCTCCAGGAAGGAGGGCAGCCAATGTGCAGTTTTGGTGGTTTTGATTGTTTTAATTGGGCCAAAGAAGAGAAAGATGCGCCTGTGTGAAGATGCAGAAAAGCACATTCAAGCCTTGCCCACAATGTAGTTCTAACGGACATCGCCAGGGCTGTGAAACAGGATGCGCACGTGTTGTGATGATTGTGAGGGCAAATGCACAATTGGCTGCGGTTGGGGTTGTGCTTCTTGTGTTTACAAAATTGAGCGATTGCCATCAGTGTATCTGCTAAGGATGGCCTTTTGCATGACATACTGATCTGCCAAGTTGCACACAGAACTAAATTATGTACATGTGAATCACAATGGGGTGTGAATGGCTTGGGAATGGAACCGAATGGAGCTAGAAATGGAAAGAGAAAATGACATCTGGGAATGTGTGGAGGGCAATGGAGGATCCAATACTCGCTGCACAATAGATTTGCACTGTGAGAAGCATTGCATAGTGCTCAAATGATTAGAAAATGGCAATGTCAAGAAATTTTGAAGTCAGTGCAGGTAACTCCACACAAGGTACCTTACTTGCAACTCTACATAATTGGGGATATTTGGCATCGTTGATCTCAACTGGCATACAGCCCCTAATGGCACTGATTCGACATCAGTTTGGAGCCCCTCATGCAGTGCAGTCTCCACCACGAAACTTTGCAACATCTGCCAAAGGCATTGCGTCCAATCAAAGCACCAGCACTAGCCACATGACACACTAGCACCCGGCTATGCCTCTTCTATCTGCAACAACACAGGATAGTAGTCTGCCCACGTGCTTGATGAGAAGTTCAAAACGACATGGGTGAAAATGGAGTAGTGCAAGGGCTCATGTAATGATTGGAAACCGTACTGTACATTGACGGGTATTCAGATGACTTATATGAGTTAGATGAGTTCATCTGAGTCTAGAAATGTGTTCATTATGGTCGCCACGTTCATCTTGTTAAATGGGCCAATTTTCGGTATAATGAAGTTATTAAAGTAATTTAGGTCATTTAACCCATTTCAGGCCATTTGGGGCATTATTCCTTGATGGAACCGGTGTGATGATGAACATTATAGCCTATTATGATGTAGTGCGTGGGCATGGGCGGATGGGAGCCGCCAGGAAGTAGTAGAGTACACTCCAAGGGATTATGGGGTTGATCCGGCAGTACAGGCACCTGTCAGGTACCTGCATTATATTGGATCATAGGTACAAGCGCCCCTACGGCCATGGTACCTTGGAGGGACGTGGTATAGCTTGGGGAGGCCGCTTGGCATTACTAGGGGTATGCCAAGGGGCCAAGGGACCATGTGAGTGGCTCTCCAAGGGCCGAGGTGGCATTACGGGAGGCCGAGGTTGGCATTACAGAAGTGTATTGGCCATTACAGGAGGCCGAGGGTGTCATGACGAGAGGGGGAGCGCGCCACCTATAAAAGTGGGCACCCCATAGGCCATTTGTCTCAGTTCGCCGGTGCACTCGACCTTGTCTGGACCAGGGGGCCCACCACCATTGTAATACATTGACCGAAGCTCCGCCATCTGTCCCATTTGGTCGCCATTATCCTGGGGGATTCTACAGTGGTTTCGGAGCCGAGCGACCAAGAGCATTGAAGGGGCGATCTATCCATCACCATGGCACACCATGATGGTCAACCAGTTATGATGGGAGAGGAGGAAGCTCGCCAGGCGGAGGAGCGTTACCAGAAGTTGATGCAGGAGGTCAACCAGACCCGCGAACGGAATCAACAACTGGAGCGGGAGATGGCTATGCTGCATGAGGAGAGGCAGGCTGCCGAGTATCGAGGTGACCGTCGATCTCGTGCTCTAGCTCGGGATATGGCCGAGTTGACTGCCGAATTGATTTCCGGTCATGGAGTGGCACCAATGGGCGTGAAAGTGGAGAAGCCTGAGACCTATGACGGTGCCAAGCATCGTGATGTTGATACATGGTTGTTCCAAGTGGAGGAGCACATGTCGTTGACTGGAATACTTGTTGCCTCTCGTGTTGGATATGCTGCATCACTGTTGAGGGGTCATGCTGCCATGTGGTGGCATGAGTTGTGCGAAAGTGGCAATCGAGTGAACGATTGGGACGAGTTCAAGAGGGATCTGCGTCGACAATTCCGAATGGACAATCTGATTCGCCGTGCGAGGGATGAGTTGTATGCCCTCCGGCAAAGGGAGAAGGAGCCTGTGTCGGACTTTTTGCATAAGTTCCGGCAAGTGTGTATTCGGATCGACGATCTCTCAGAGGCAGAAAAACTGGACAAGTTCCTTCGGGCTTTGAATATGAATGTCCGTGTTGCGGCCCGTCGGCAGCCGCTGGTTTCCGGAGTCGTGGGGGTCGCCCTACCCTGCGGCTCGGCTGTTGGAGGTCAGCCGGCGCTCTCCACCTTGGATGGTGGGCGTATCCGGGGCAGTCGTTTCCTTGGTCGCGTGGTGGGCCCAATGCTCGACGGGGATCGATCCCCGGGGCCTGCTATCGGCGAGTGGTGGTGGCGCAGCGAGGCGGTGGTTCGCTGGCTCGCGGGAGGCCAGAGAGTGGGCCAAAAGTGTTACAACGATTCACTGCATGCGCGCGCACATATCGCATGCGCGATGCCCGATCGCGGGTCCATCGCGGTCACATCATGACAAGACAAGACAAGTGCGCGTCCGGGCACATCGTCACCATCCACCGTTCACCTACGATCGACCCATTGTCCTCTAATTCCAAGCGTCTAACACCCGACCCCCTGGCCCTAAGTACTACGACTTCAGGAGGCCATATCTTCGTCAATTCTTAACGGATTTGGGCGTTTAAAAGCGCGTTGGAACCAAGAAGCTCTAAACTACACTCCCAAAAGGTCGATTTGGCCAATTACGTAATTCCAACTCCAGAAAACCTCAATAACTGC
>CAJHUC010002374.1:0-14094 GCA_905146915.1 Ostreobium quekettii | reverse complement strand
CCAATCGACCAGAAAGGAGCAGAAAAAGGAGCAGACAGGTGACTAAGCCCAAGAGAGGGCAGGGCCCTAAGAAACAAGCCGATACCACCCGCCTAAGAAAAGGGGGTGAAGGACCTGCCCTAGAAGCGGAGGTCAATCTGCTGCTTCAAATTGTGATGCAGGTACTGCAGGCGGGCCACAACTAGGCCGCTCTGCAAGGAAGATTGGGGCCCAGTTCAGGGGAACTGGGGGGAGATTCGGCACGGCACTAGGCAGGCCCTTCGGGGTCTAGAGATGCCCCTGCCTAGTGGCAGGTATCCCCCAGGGAACCGGCTGGAGAGGTGAGCCCATTGGCCACCTCAGGTACACAGATCTCACCCACCCCGGTGATGCTTGGTGGGCAGATCTTAGCACAATAGACGAGGCTGGGGGTGCCACAGGCCAACCCAGAATGGCCATAGCAGGCCGCCTCTCCGTACTCCCCTCGTCCCAGGCACGGGACATCAGGCTAGATTGCTGCGTGGAAGTTGGGACTAGGGCACGTGAGTAAGCACAGACGCACCCTCCGGAAAGTTACTAGGGGAACCGAGAGGTTACCCTACAGAGTACTGAGGGTAACTGTGTGCGAAAGTGTGCCTGAAAACCAGCGGAAGTGTGGTGATTCTGGTTTGAGAGGTCAAGGGGAGGATAGGGACTACATTGGATAGGGGGATCAGTGTCAGTAGTCCAAGATCAGGTCTACCCAGTGACTACACAGTTGCAGCTGTGTGAGAGGACAACAGTGATGGGTTGCAGTGTACAATATTGCTACAGCAGTTTTGAGGGTGTACCATGGCAGACAGGGACATCATGGAGTTGCAGGAGCAGGAGGGCGTGTACATCAGAGCTGGTTCAGTAGAGATAGTTGTAGGATCAGGGAGGTTACTGGACCAGAGCAGAGGTTGAGTATGGCTGACACCACTCGACTACCGAGGTCAGAGTCACGCTCTTCAGGGGGTTCCCATTGTTCTCGTTCGCCAAGTGTATCTACAGAAGCTGCACCATCGAGGACCAGATCTATACATAGAGAGGAAATAAATTCTGGGGTATTTGACGTGACAATAAAACCCCGCAACCCACCCACATTCTCAGGACGGACACAGGATGATCCAGAGATGTGGGTTGGGCAGGTGTCAAACTTTTTTCGTCTGGTGGGAGGGCCACCACAGAAGCAAGTTGCATACGCTTCTACGTTGCTCCAAGGTACTGCACAGACTTGGTGGCAACGGAAGGTGAAGGCCTGGGAATACCCCAAGGACTGGGAGACATTAGCAGATCAGCTGATCTGCAGGTTCAAGAATACGAACAAGGCGGATTCTGCGATGGCTTCACTGATGAACATAAAACAGAGAAAGGGAGAGAGCACCCACGAGTTCATCTGCAAATTTGAGGCAGAGTTGGATAAGGTGGATACATATGATGAATCATGGGTACTGAAGATGTTCATCTGGGGTCTTCCCCAAGACCAGGCGATGCTAGTATCCCAGTGAAAGCCCACACGACTTAGTAAGGCTTTTCAGTTGGCCAGAGATGTTGCCTTGGCCGCCCAGATGGCGAGGCGCCCAGGAACAAGTGGAAAAACTGAGGGCAGCGGCAGTCAGAAGGGCCAAGGACGTGGTCAGGGCAAATCTACAGGCCAGCACGGGAGGACAGGGCAGAGTTCGACGCCTAACACAGTATACAAGGCGCAGGGTTATTATGTGCAGCATGGGGGAAGACATCGTGGCAGGGGGCAAGCTGGTAGGCCTTCCGTCCCACCACAGCCAGCATTTGTTGTGAGACAGCCTGCACAACAACAGGCTAGTGGATCTGGACAGAGGGGATGAGGACAGGGTAACCAGAGGAGGCCCCGGGCAGCAGCCATAGTTGCCCAGGTTGATCATGGGGATGGCTGGTCACCAGGACCAGGAGGCTACTCAGCACGCAGCCGTGAGAGGCACCGATGCTTCCTTGTGTCAGGGGCAAGGAAACTGACTGGTCCCCACTCTGGCCAGTCAGGAGATAGTCGGGGGCAACAGGGACAGGTCATCCAGAGGACCTGTACCCTACAAAACAGGACACTCAGTCGCGCCAGACGTAGACGTCAGCAGAGGAAGTGGAGGTGGTTGAGAAGGCTGGAAAGACGTCGGATCCGACGCGCACAGCGCACTGAGCAGAAACAAGGCTCAAGTGATGACACCCGGGAGATGGCTTTAAAGTCTCCAGCCCAATTGGGAGAGACCCCTAAGGTGTCAGTGCAGAGGACTGAGCCTGCTCCAGGAGCTGATGTTGTGGGTTCACCAGCCCCAAGCACTGGAGTGAAGGACCACGTGCTGCTGGTTGTGAAAGCCGTGGTGAATGGGACAAGTGTCCCAGCGTTGATTGACAGCGGAGCGAGCAGGTCTTTTGTCAGTGACCGGCTCCAGTGTCATCAACCATTGCAGTTTGTGGGAGCATATTCGGCCTTGGAATTGGCCAATGGGGAAACCATAGTTTCCACCGGAATCGCCCCACGAGTACTGGTATGCATCGGGAAGGTACCTTGTCGACTCGCTTTGACTGCAGTACCAATGATGGAAGGGGTCCAGCTCATACTGGGAAAGGACTGGCTGGATATCATGAACCCATTGGTGGATTGGCGGTCAAACACGGTTTTTCTGCGTTATGGCTCACAGCTGGAGCCAATCCAGGGAATTCGTGAGAAGTCTGGCACGCATTGTCAGATAGTCGACAGAGGTCTGAACGGTCTCCAGTGCTACTTCAGAGACCTCAAGCAGGGTGATAGGTCTCCTACTACAGACCTGGGAAGGAAGTTGGCTGTACTATCATCGCCTCAGTTCTGGCAGTATGATTCTTCGGCGAAGGAGTGGGTCCGGCAGCCTGCAGGGCTGCGAAGTTTGTCATCGCCGGGGACGGCTGATGTTCCCCAGGGGGGGAGTACCAAACCCAACAAATTTTCTCCAGACGACAACAAAGACCCTCACAAAACCCAGGGTCCCCCAAGGTGCAGAACTACAAGGACACGGAGAGTGGCAGGGAAGTGTGTACGGCAGCCTGTACGTGAAAAATTGGATTTCATCTCATTGCGTCAGGCAGCCAAACGGGCAAATAAAACTGACCTGCCTATGTACTTGTGCGTTCTGAGGGCCACAGAACTTCCTGTAGAGAAAAAGAAAAGGCCAAGGTCCAAGGTTGGTGCAGCACGGGGCATGACTGAGGGCGAAAAGCGGAGATTATCGAAGGAAACAGGCCCAGTTACTCAGGATATGCCGATGGAGACAGTGATTCAGCAGAAGGTCCAGGAGGCTGAGGAGGAAGTCAGGGAACAGTTGCAGCAGACACTGAAGGAATTCCAGGACGTGTTCCCTGACCAGCTGCCATATGGTCCACCTCTGAAGCGAGTTGTCGATCATGAAATCGATACTCTGCCAAGCGAGGCACCGCCTCATAAAAGTCCATACAGACTTAGCACGGCAGAGTTGGACGAGCTAAAGTGACAGATCGACGTGCTACTGGAGCAGGGGTGGATCAGACCCAGCTCAAGCCCGTATGGCGCCCCTATCCTTTTCATCCCCAAAAAGGACGGGAAATGGCGCATGTGTATAGACTACCGGGCACTAAACAAAATCACTGTCAAGAATCGGTATCCGCTGCCAAAGGTGGAGGAGCTATTGGACCGACTTCACGGGGCACGTTACTTCACGAAGATTGACCTCGCCTCTGGTTACCATCAAATCAGAGTGCGAGAGTCAGATGTACACAAAACGGCCTTTGTGAGTCGGTATGGCAGCTACGAGTACCTAGTCATGCCATTCGAACTGTGTAATGCGCCAGCAACCTTCCAGCGCATCATGAACACAGTACTACGGGAAGGCTTGGACAAATATGTGTTGGTGTTTCTGGATGACATCCTGATATACAGCAGAACCAAGGAGGAACACCTACGACACATCAGGGAAGTTCTGAGTAGACTTCGGTCGGAGAAGTTGTTTGGAAGGCTGAAGAAATGCGACTTCTTCAGAACCGAAGTCGAATATCTGGGCTTCGACGTGGGAGCTGAGGGGATCAAGCCCTCATTGTCGAAGGTCAGAGCAATTTTGGATTGGCCGACACCAACGAATGTCACTGATGTCCGGTCATTTTTGGGGCTGTGCAGTTTTTATCGCAGATTCATACGGTGGTTCAGCCAATTGGCAGCACCCATGACGGACCTCACCAAGAAGGACAGGACCTTTGTTTGGGACGATGAAGTAGAGAAATCATTCAACCGGTTGAAGACAACAATGGTGACTGCTCCAGTGTTGCAGTTACCGGATTTCGAGCGGGAATTTGTGGTCACAATGGATGCATCAGAGGTATCCATGGGAGGAATTCTGCAACAGGACTTTGGCAACGGGCTGCAACCCGTTTGCTATGAAAGCAGGAAGCTCAACCCCGCTGAGACCCGGTACAGTGCATACGAACGGGAATTTCTGGGCATCACCTGGGCTGTTGGGAAATGGCGGCATTATTTGGCCAGCCGCCACTTCATCATCCAGACAGACCATGACTCTTTGAAAAACCTGCCCAACCAACCTGCTGTCAACAGGCGGTTTTGGAAATGGGTGCAGGTACTGCAGGGATACGATTGTGACATTATCCATATCCCAGGAAAGGACAACCCTGCAGATTTCCTCACGCGCAGGAGTATTCAGAAATTGCGCAGTATGGCGGATGTGCGTGCGGAAGAGGAGTCATTGGTCCAACGTCTTAAGTTGAATGAAGGTGACAAGGAGGAGAACGAAATACAAAAGAAACTCGATGAAATTTTTAAGAAGTTGAGAACTGGGGAAGCAATGGTGGCTGCTGGTGGGGGAGATCATCCACTTCATTCTTTACATTCTTTGTTGGTGACCAATGCCCGTGTCACACTGGAGGAGAGCTTGAGGGACTCCATTAAAAAGGGCTATTGAGAAGATAGCAGGTGGGCAGAAGTGATGGAACAATTGGAATCTGCCCAAGGACGTGTCACCAGGATCGGGAATCGTGATTACCGGCTGAGCCATGGATTACTGGAGATTAAAGTGAAAGACAACTCAGAGGACAGGCGACCTTGGAGATTGGCGGTGCCGGATGTGGAGGATGCCCGCAGAAGGATTATGGAGTAGATTCATGCAGTACCATACGCGGGTCAACTGGGCTACCACAAGACACTTAAGAAGTTACAGCAAAACTTCTACTGGCCAGACCACACGGTGGATGTGAGAGATTATGTGTTGGGATGTGAGGTCTGCCAGTCTGAGAAAAGTGTCCACAAGGTGCCGGCTGGACTACTGCAGCCTTTACAACTTCCAGAGGAGAAATGGAGCGACATCAGCTTGGACTTCATCATGGGTCTACCGGTCAGTGAGAGGAGCAACGACGGGATCCTGACAGTTGTAGACCGGGCAACGAAGATGGTACACCTGGTACCAATTTAGCAGACCATCACAGCTGCTGAAACTGCCCGTGTTTACTGGGACAACATAGGGAAGCTACATGGGATCCCAAGGTCAATTGTCAGTGACCGTAACCCAAGATTTGTGTCCAAGTTCTGGCAAGAATTCTGGAAGTTATTGGGGAGTAAGCTGCGGATGTCCAGTGCCCACCACCCTCAGACAGATGGTCAAACAGAGGCAGCAAATAGGGTGGTGGAGCAAGTCCTCCGATGCACAATCCATGCGAGTCAGGACATCACACACTGGGAGCGTTATCTGCCCATGGTGGAATTCGTGATGAACAGCAGCGCATCACCAGCTACGGGGCATACACCGTTCTACCTCAACTATGGATTTGAACCAGTGACCCCATTGGACTTGATACGAGATGTCGACCAGACAAACCTTGAAGGGGTTGACGTTTTCGTTAAACGTATGAAGAAGACGTTCAAGTTGGCGATGCAAATGGTTCAACAGGCGCAACAGAGACAGAAACGCCAGGCCGACCAACGGCGGCGTGATCAGCGGTTTCACAGTGGGGAATAGGTGTTGCTGAGCACTGAACATCTACAATTGAAGAATGCACCTGTTCGCAAACTCAAGAGGCGATTCGTGGGTCCCTTTGCTGTGGTCCGTCCGGTGGGACCAGTGGCCTACGAATTGGAGCTGCCTAAAGGGTGGAAGATTCATAATGTCTTCCATACGAGTTTGCTTCAACCATTCAGAACGTCCAGATGGTCGTCCCCACAGGAAGATGAAGATGCTGAGATTGAAGTTGAAGCTGATGTACCATATGATGTGGAGAAGCTGCTGCGTTGGAGATGGGCAGGCCCCAGTGGCAGGAGGCACAAGGAATTTTTGGTGTTATGGACTGGGTGGAGCTTGGACGATGCCTCCTGGATACCGGCAGGAAATTTCACTTATGCGAGAGAGCTGCAGAAGATGATCAAGAGGGACAAGCCCGAGGAAGTCACTGGTATGGGATAGTGACGCTTTCGAGGGCGAAAGCTACCCCAAGGGGAGAGTACTGTTGTGGAGCTACTTGGGGGCAGGCAGTTTATGGTGTTTTCTGCAGCTATATTATGTAATCTTGCTGAGTCATCCTTATCTGTGGTTTACTTATGATTTCCTGGTTCCAACGCTTTGTTCAGCACTCAATTCTGTGGAGTATGGAGGAAGATACGGCCTCGTGAAGATGTAGTACTGAGAGGCCGGGTGCTGGGTGGGAATGGTTGGAATTAGAGCTAGATTAGGTTGATTATAGGTGACCGGGGGCGCTGGGACACGGTCCGTACATTACACTGTGCTGTCATTGTCTGATGTGACGCGATGGACCCGCGACCGGGCATCGCGCAGGTACATTGGATGCGCGCCGCGTTGTGTCAGACTGTAATCGCAAATCCGGGCCCCTCTCTACCCCGCCGCGAGGCAGCGAACCGCCGTTCGCCGCCGCGACTCCACCGCCTGCGCACGGCAGGCTTCGGGGAAGGTCCCCGAGCGTCCCAAGGGCCCACCGCGCTACCGAAGAAACGAGCACCCCGTCAACGCCCGCCGCAATCCGGCGGAGAGGCGCGGCATCGAGGCCGCGCCATCGGGTGCGGCGACCGCCCCCTAACTCCGGAAACCAGCGGCCGCCCGCGGGCCGCAACACCAGGCATCAACCCAAAAGATTGGCTGGGCATATTCAGTAACACCAACCAGTTGTTGAAATTCTGGAAGGCTGCAGGTGGTCTGTTCCTGACGCTGCTCAGTATAAACCTATTCGCTTGCAGTCACATCCTCACCGCACGTCTTGTTAGATCACTTCTGAAGGTGTGCAATCAGTGTTGGTGTGATCTGCTGCCGTTTATGCGGGGTGAAGGGTTGCAGCTGGCTGGCATAGCCACGGAGATTGCCCGCATTAAGGGACAACTCAGTTTTCTGTGGAATTCTGAGCGCATACGGCGTAGCCAGGTCAAGCAGGAAAGGAACACCGTACCCGTCACGTCACAGCCTGTGACGGGTGTAATTGCTGGTCCAATTTCCAGCCCAATCCATTTTCAGCTGGCTTGTGCATTTGCAGCTGGAATTGTAACATGCTGTTGTGTGTCTTTAGGATCCCTTTGTTTGGGGATCTGGGTTGGACACATTCTCTAGAGTGTATACACGTGGCCGTGACTCATCAGCCTTAACAGGCAGTCACACGTAATGGCCATACAACAGATGTTCTAAAAGACTGAACAAGGATGCATTCACATTCATGCACACGTGTGGCCTATTGCCTGCCCACCCACTGCTGGGCGACATCAAAAAAATGTTGTTGTTTACCAGCACTGAATCAGCTCGCCAGGGTTCTTTCTGTTTGGCACTGGAAATGCTCCGCCTTTCGGTGGCCAGACCACCACATTGCGTTCATCGCCGTGAACTGTGCAGTGTTGCCATGCGGCGCGTTTGAAGGGGCCGAGATTGCGCAGTGTCAAACATGGTTACCATCCCCTGTTAACTTTGCCGAGGCATTTTCCGTTGTGACGCGGCTGGAGAATATAGCGCACACACGTCTCAGATTGAAGTGTTGTGTGGAACGGCGTGGGCATGTTGTACAGCGCAATTTGGGCATGAGCGCTCGTCGAATATTCGGATCGCGGCGTGTTTCATGGGCACTGACAATCCCTGCAAGCTCCTCGACGAATGGAAAGGTGTGAAGACCCTTCTCCGCGACCATCTTGCCTTTTCCTTCCAACCACCAGGCATAATGCGCAGCGCACAAGCTGCCATTTCACATTTGCGAGCCCGCCAAGCCAAAATCCATTACTTGACGCCTAGAAATGCGTCCCAAGCGCGTCAGTGTGTGATCAGAATTGTGCATCGTCCTTCAGTCAGGCGACCCGCAATATCCTTTCCAGTGCCAGCATGACTCCTTGTCACATTCCAACAGCGTGTGAGAAAAACGTGCGAGCAATGGGCCCTTTGGATACAATCTGTCAATCATGGTATCACAAAAATAGCAATCGAGGATACAAGGTTCTCCGAAAGATAAACTTTCAGATGACATCAAGAGATGAACTTAATTCCAAGAGGTCGAATCCACGAAGGAGAGAATGTGCACTTCAAGCATTCGATGCCAGGCCTGAGCAAAGGGCTGTATAAGGGAACCGCATGGACACAGATAGCCCTACATCGCATTACTCGTGGATGGGCCCAGACATTGCATTGCATTGGGGCACACGTTGTTGATGTACGGAATTCAAGAAAACATGGGGAAACATGGGGAAAGGTGGGGAAAATCTCCAGACACAACAAAACGCACTGAAGAATAATCTGCAGGGGGAGCAGCTTCCATCCAAAATGAAGTGAGAAGTGCAGAAAAGTACCACTCGCAACCTCGCCTCATGCGAATTAAGCGAGCCATCTCGAACGATCAAATTCAAGATGGGAATTCAAGAAAACCTCTTTGCCAAGAGAAACTTCGCAACAGGATTGCACGACTGCATTAAAGCACATTGGACATAGTCTGTGCCACATAAATACAGTTGCCTTCAGGTGAATGCGCTTGAGAGTTCACCCCGTGCTTTCAACATCACACACACTCTGCCAGTTCATTTCCCAGCACTGTATTCGGCAAATGATACGGCGCTTCAGCCAAAACAACAGGGAGGACCGCCTGGCACTGGGCGCAAAGACAGCAAGAAACAAGCAAAGCACCTAGCGCACACCCACTGCTTCAAAAGTTCCTAGAAGTGTTCAAAAAGGTTTCCAACAAAACGAACTCACAGATTGAATCAACCCACGGTCTGCCCCTCCGCCACCATCCTGAGGGTCGCATAGACCGCAGCCAACATCACGGCGAAGCCCCAAACGGCGACAATGGCTGCCTCCCGCACCGCCCTCGCCAACTGGCGCCTGTTCCAGCCAGCGCACCGCTCCAACAGGTACGCCGACCTTGCCCGGGCCTCAAGGAAATAGATGAGCGCGCAGGACAGCAGCATGCCTCCCCATGTCAGGGAGCACATGACCAGCCAGCAGCTGGAGGCCCAGTCCAGGGGGCCCGAAGGTGGGAAAGTGGCCGGGGACAGCGTCATCACGGTGTGCATGACCTTGTCGATGCGGGAGGCCAGGGCGAGCATGGTGGCCCTCTGGTAGTCCTGCTCGAACCACAGGTGGCAGTAGGACGGGGTGAAGAGGCTGACGGTGGCCGTGACGGTGAATGAGAGGCAGACGTGCGTGCGAAAGTCCACCTGGGGGCACGGGAAAACGAGTCTGCTCATTGGTTGATGGCTTGGTGAGCATGGGGGATGCACTCGACAGAGCGACGGCCATCGTGCCAAGTTAGGCAACGGTGGGAAATATGTGTTATGCATAATACATACATAATACGTATTGTGCATAAATAATATGTATTATACACAATTTAGATGATCTATACATAGTTTGATATAATCAATCAACATCACTTTACGTAATTTATACATAATATACATTATACATATTGTGCCCATCCAAGAAAGGGTGGGGTGGGGTGGGTTGCACAAGCAAAGCCCCAAAATATCCATTTCATGCAGGTTCTGTCTGTGTGTTGGGAGGTCTTGAGTTGGGCCAACTGACTCACAGCTATGAGGAGAATCAAATCTTCTAGCTGTTGATGCTATCATTGTTGCTATTTATCAAACTGTGGATCGTGAGGCCAATGGACAGCGCTGATGATTCAATTGCTGCACACAAACAGCCTGCCAAGCAACCTTATTCACAAGAAGGGCTAACCCGCCCCCCTCCCCTCGAGGGATCCCCCACAGCCGTACAGCAAACATTTACGAATATGTATTCACATATATTTATATATATTCATTCCACCAACTCAACCACAGCCTTCAAGTGAAAACTCTCATACACAAACAAATTATCAATGCCGCCCCATATCATTTACCATTGAATTCAACTTACTTCAATATTATACGATAATCGAATTCAATTCTTGCTAAATCTTGAATGAAATGAACTCAATTCCAAATAACCGTTGCACTGATGACTGAATGATGTCTGACATTTCAACCACATCCCTTTTGCTCCCATCAACAAAACACTTGCCACCCGTCACGCCCTCCGCACCTGGCAGCCGAGGTGCATCATGAGCAACGGCAGCGCCCCCCCGTGCACCAGCAGCCTCGCCAGCGCGCCCGTAGACGACGCATCCGACGGCATCATGCACCACTTGCACGCGCTGATCGCCGTCGCCACCCCCACCCTGAAGATCGAAACCGCGACCGTCCTCGTCCTCCCGTAATCCCGGCCGGTCGCCGCGATCCATGCCAGCAGGCCGATCGCGCACGCCGGCGGGATGGCGAACAGGGCTAGCACCAGGCCGGCGGGGAGATCGCAGTCGCTGCGGCGGGAGAAGATGACGAATGACACACCCAGGACGATGCACGCGGTGACCTGGTCGGAGGGGCGCAGCAGGGCGTCCAGGCGGCTGGCGTGGTATCCGGGCTCCAGGGAGGGGTCCCAGAAGGTAAGGGTGCCGGTCCAAGGGGGGGTGTCTCCCCGCGGGCTGGAGGGGGCTGCCTCCGCGGGCGCCGCGGAGGCGTCAGAGCTGAGGGCGTTGGGAAAAGGGAGTCCATCAATGCCTTCCCAGCAAGCAAGAATGAAAAACAATGGAATTCTTCAATACAATTTGCGGATGGATGTACGGATACGGGGTGGTCCAAGGTCCCACAGTCTTGCGGGCTGCAGGGGCGTCGACGGAGAATGCGGAAACGGTGGCGTCAGAGCTGCGCGTGGGAAGGGAAGGGGGTCATTGCCCCCCGCAAGCGAATGGAACAAAGCATTCTTCAACAAAAGTTCAACCAGAAAATGCGGATGTACGTGTGCGTCGGGCTGGTCCAGGGGGGGCCGTCCCCTCGCGGGTTGGAGAGTGCGGGTGCCACGGACGCCGTAGAGGCGTCAGAGCTGACAGCATTAGGAAAATGGAGTCCATCACTGCCTTCTCAGCAAGTGAAAATGGCAAACAACTGCATTCTTGAACAAAATTGGTTGATGGGCGTATGGATGCGGGGGCCTCCAGGGTGCCTGAAATTCGCATGTTGGAAGGGGTGATATCGGTGGACGCTGCGGAGGCGTCAGAGTTGCGTGTGGGAGGAAAAGGGAGTCAGTCAATGCTTTTTCAGCAAGTAAAATTGGGAAACAATGGCATTGTTCAATAAAAATTGTGGTTGGACGTGTGGATGCTAGCTGGTACAGGGGGCCCCTAATTTTGCGGGCTGGAGGGGGCGAGATTGGCGGAGGCCACAGGGGCAGAGGCGCATGTGTCGGAGCTGCATGAGGGAGGACTAGGGGATGAATGCCTGCAACAAGCAAAGGAACAGCTCCACAACAAACTGGGGATGCCTCTAGCAAGTAAAACGAAACAATGGCATTCTTCACCAAAATTTTGGCTGCCTCACGGCCCCAAGGTTGCGATGTTCGCGGCTGTCGAAGCTGGGCGGGAGGACAAGGGTGGACCGCAGTCGCTAGTGCCATCGCAATCGAACCCCATGCAGGCTATGAAGGGCACAGAAAGTGCCAATCAACATTCGCCACTCGCTCTGGCAGTTGCATGTCGTTGGAGCACTTTGTCGAAAAGAGAAAAAACCATGTCCTTGCACTGCAGGGTCGTTTGGGCCGCATTGCTGCAGGCTAGGAGGTCTGCAACGCGATCCCCACAACTCCAAAATCTGAATCAGTGCTTGAAAATTCCTGGAAGTCATCTCCAACCTCCCAAAATGCAGTAATTGTGACATTTTCGAAAGAACATTGCGGACGCAGCATTGTCTGCCACGACCTTATGTGCACATGGGCTGAGTGCGATGTCAAGTATTCGACCCAGAAGCATGGCCTCCGACAAGCAGAAGTGGAGGGGAGGAGCTCACTGTCCACCCTTCAACGACACCTCAGTAAAATTTTGTGCTTTCCATTATTCTCTTCTGTTCTTAGGAACATTGTGACCTTGGCCTACTGTAAAACAGGCTTGCAGATGAGCAAGGCCTGTCGTTAGGAGTGGGGTGCCCTGTAGTGATGTGGCAACTGCACCTGCTACAACCATTTACAAGGTTGCATATGGTTGTGGTAGGCCCAGTTGCGATGTCATTGCAGGCACCACGCTCTGGCTGCGTCCTTGCACGCAGCCAAAGACGTGCCAATTGCCATTGAATTCGCGCTCTAGTTCCTGTCCCCCCAAGTGGGCAACAGGCTGTGGAAGAGGGCCAGTGCCGCCGCCACTGGTGGTTCTCCTCCCCCCAGTTACCTGGCTTTAGCTATTTATGGCTTTCCTTCCACTCAGCTATTTTCCCCATCTCTGTGGTGGCTCTTGATTCAAAAACGGTTGGAGATAAGTGTTGTTGCGTGCTCCATCCACACGACACGGCCATTCTGACAAACAGTGTGAATGTTTCTACCCAATTTGGGAGGACCAACTGCGCAAACTGAATGCAATTCTGCTCAGTTCAGCCGGGCCCCCCAGTACTATCGGATTCCCGCGCTCTGACGCCATGGCGCACCGCTGCCCATACGTCATCCTCGGCCCGCGGCCCGGGCCGCTTCAAACCGTCCCTTAATTCATCCCCGAATTCAGAACTTAAAATGGACTTAAAAACCGCCCGGGGTCCGACTTGGGCCTCCGCCGGTCTGTCGAAGGCACGCCCCGGGGCGACCCATCTGCAGGCCGGGGAGGGTCGCCGACGCCCTTGCGGTCAACGGGGGGTCAACGGGTGTTTTTGCTTCCCGAGTTCGTATCGGGTCGATCGGCCCATTGGGCTCCAGCGCATGGGCGCCAAACGTCGCGGGATGCGGGTTATTTTGGGGTTTCTGGCAGTTTGAGGGGGGAGTGAGGTAGGGTTGTGTGTGCGTGTGTGGGTAAGATTTGTTTCAAAGAAGAAGAGGGTTGGGCCATGCAAAGGGCGCCACCTCCTGAGCAGGTGTTTGAAGAGAGCCTTTGCCACGCCACGAGAAGGTGACATGGGGTGCGCGATGCGAAATGACGAGCGCAAGGCACAAGCAAAGGGGAGGGGTTTGGGAAAGGGGGGGAGGGTGTCATGAAATTAGTCGCTCTGTCTGTTGCGTGAAGATCCCTTCTTGTCTCGGCACCCTAGACCCCAAAGCACTGGCCCATTGACCCGCGCTGGCCCTGTAAGCGGAAGACGAAGGGATCCCCACGGAAGAGACAGAGCGACCAATATTCTCTCGGGGACGGTCCCCAGAGTCCTGGGTCAGCTAGGCCATGGATTGGCCTCTGGCCTTTGGGTGCAGCCGTGTGGACAGTCAACGGTCCGGGATGCGGCGTTCCGCGGCGCCGGGCGGTGGCCCCACGTCGGTGACGGCTCCCAGAATGGGCGACGCTCGTGCGCACGCCCCAGGGGAGCGTAACCCTGCACGAAAGCCCCGCCATCGGCGTCTGCTATAAATAGGAAGAGCAACATCTGGAAAAGGAATCTCCGCTCTACCTTCTCTTCTTCGTGGCCAAGGGCACCGTCCGTGATTTGGACGGCGCGCGGCAGCGAAGGGCGGAGGCGCCGAGACGCCGCAAAGGGCGCAGGACCGGCCACCTCATCCGATCGCGGTGCTCCGGGCGGGGTACGACGGCCCTCGCATCCTGCCACCCGCACCCCTCGAGCCACAGCACCCAGCCGTAACAACC
>CAJHUC010002373.1:0-17489 GCA_905146915.1 Ostreobium quekettii | reverse complement strand
GAGCGGCTTGATCTTGTACAGTTCTGGTCGGATTGTAGCTTCTTGAGCGCTTCTCATGCTGCCGCTGTCTTCAGATGTAATATGCTTTTGAGGATGTAACTAATGGTGGTCAGTCGATGCTGCTGGCAATATTGCCAGTAGATGCTGGGAAAATGAAGTTGATGGAGACATTTGCCATGTCATTTATGGCCTGGAGATGGCCAACTTTAACATGGGCACTCCCACGCTGAACTGCGCTCCTACTCCGAAGTACTGGTCGTCCGGCTGGGTCACCATACGTGTTCGTCGTCGTCAAACTTCTGTATGAAGTTCTCGTGGAACACGAGGATCTTCTTCCGGCCCGGCTTGTCGCGTATTCGCTCCTGAGCCCTCCAGAGGCTGCCGGGAAGCTTCTCAACCAGTTTGTAGGGGCCAGCCCAACGCTTCATCAACTTGTTTCGCTGCCTCTTGAGGCGACTGAAATCGTAGACAAGGACAGTATCGCCAACCTGCAGATTCTCCGAGAAAACTCTGAGGTTCTGATTGGCCCGATCCCTCGCCTTGGCCATCTTTTGATGGGCTTCCAGTCTGACCTTATAGTCAGCTCCCCACAGCTCATTCGGCGTCATTCCAGCAGTTGCATGTACTGACCTATTTATATTCTGAACAACCCAGTCTAATTCGGTTGTCCATGTGCCACCTGTAGCTAGAACCCGTTTCCCAAGCTGATGTACAACGGTTCGATTGCACCGCTCCACTACGCCAATACTTTCGTGGCGGTAGGGAGCTATAAACAGGTGCATTACGCCATTGCCCTTGCACCATCTCCGAAACTGGTCGCTTTGGTATGTACTGGCGTTGTCAGACACCAAGACACCAAATGGGCCATGGAATGCCTTCCAACGCTCTAAGGCACGTATTGCCTCCCCACTATCCGTACTAGCTATAGCTACAGCATCTATCACCCTTGATGCTGAATCTACTACACACTGTATGTACTCCAACCCATCTTCCTCCGGAAACGGTCCCACTATATCCACAAAAATAGTGTGACCTGGCTTGAGTGATACCGGGGGCTGTCCAAACCCCCTTCGGGCAATCAATGGCCTATATAGCGCACAGATCTCACACTGAGAGCACATTTGCTTAATTATTGACCATGGTACAGAATGGCCCTTTTGTCTAAGGGCATACTGTACTTTAAACGGTCCCCAGTGTCCATCACAGTGCTCATTCCAGGCCAACTGCCGTAGTTTACTCAGCCTTTCTTCCTCTGTCATTGCTGACTGACGGTTTGTATGTACACCCAGTCCTACTGGCCCCAGAAACACTTCAAAGGATCTGCTGGTTGTGGTAGATCTGCTGATGGAGTAGTTTTGTGGTTGATTCTTGGTAGTCATACTGCAGCTGCAACTTTCCCCTCTCCTTCTGAGTCTGACATGGAAGCTTTCGCCATTGGGCCTGCTCAAAAGGTCCGCTCCCGTGTTCTGAGAACCAGCCATGAACTCTAAAGTAAACCCGGGTTCATTAGCAACAAGCCACCCCCATTTTCGGTAGGCTCTAATGTCGCTGTCATGTAGATACCCGGATTTGAACCTATCAAAGATTGCATGGCTGTCGGTCCTCACTACTAGCGGTACGGCTCCTCTAAACGCCTTGGTACGTTTGCAGGCCCACACAATTGCTTCCAGCTCACCCAGATATGACGAAGTTGCTGCTTTTACTGATCTACTCCCGATATCTACCAATTTTTCTTCCCCATTTCGTTCTACAAACAGCATATATCCACTATGTCCTGTGCTCCAGTCAGACTCCAGTGTGAAAATGTACCGGTCTGCCTCCGCCCCTGGCAATATGAGCCATTTGATGTTGTCTAGGGCGAGCTGAAAGGCAGCCTTGATTTTTTCCTGTACAACGCTTATTTTTGCATCAGAAAGTGGTCCAGCCTTCCACTCCCTGAGCATGTCGCGTAGTGGGCCCAAAATCCTTTCTATGCCAACTATACACCTCCTGGCATACGAAAGGACCCCAATAACTGATTCTAGTTGTTTGAGATTTTCCACCTTTCCCACCTCCTTCATTTTTTTCTGTAGGTATTTTTCAAAACTCCAGTGCCCATTACTAATTTCATGTCCCAGGAAGGTGATGGACTCACTACACCACACCACCTTCTGAAAGTTCACTTTTACTCCGTAATGGGCAAACCTGGAAAATACCAATATGACTTTTTCTCGGAGTTCCTCGAGGGTCTCAGCTCCCACCAGTACATCGTCACTGTACTGGGGGCAGAAAGTATTGTACAAAATTTCCGAGACCCTTTCCCCAAAGAAAACCGAGCTCCACTTCCAGCCCTGGGGCAGCCTCACCCAACGGTACCTCCGTGTACCAAAACTGAATCCAAAAAGCTGTGAGAGTTTGTCATCTACCGGTACCCCAAAGAACCCATCCTTCAGGTCTATTTTACAAAAATATCTCCAGTTTGGGTTCATTTCCCACATTTTCCTCCATACATCAACTTGGGTAGTACCGGTTCCTGATGGGAAGTAACTATTCAACTTTCTGAAGTCATTGGTGAAACGGAACATTCCGTTGGGCTTCCGGATTGGGAGCAGCGGGCTGAGGTACAGGTCATCCGCAACAGAAGCTTCCTTGAGGTACCCTCGCTGTACATAAGCATCCAACTGCTCCTGTACCTTTTTACGGTCCGCTACTTCCTCGACTATGTACTGTGTGCGGCTGCCCCGCTCTGATGGCTGCTTCCATGTAACTTCGGTAGCTTTCACAACCAGCTTCGCCATAGCTGCGTTGACGGGGTGTTCTGAAAGGTTCCCTACTTCAGGGTACATTAGCATCACCTCATCCCGTAACCTATCACCAAAAGCATCAGCATCCCCCTTGATCTGATGTACTATTTTTATCTCTTTTCCCAGGTGCTTTATTTGCACTTGCTTCGCACGTACTACTACCATGACTGTCTTTGGAGTCAGACATACGGTTTCCTCCGTAGTATTCAAGATGTTCAGGCGGATCATTCCCCCTTTAGTCACTGAAATGCCTGCAATCAGACCCGGTCGCTGCAATGCCACTGCCAAAGACACCCCCCCGTGGGTTGTAATTTTGTACGGCAAGTACACCCGAGTGTACTGCTGTGGTGACAAATAAACAGCCTTCCCGCTCAGAATAGACACCAGCTCAGGGGTATGTATACTGATCCCCTGTGATCCCTCTAAACTCCACAGTTGCTCCAGTAATGCAGCTCCTTCTCCCCAGGTCCAGGTGCCCTGCAGCTGCACCCCTTTCCTTGTCTTTTTGTTGTCGTTTCCAGCAGCTTCCTGGACAGCTGCTGACGACACTAGTTTTTTGGGCGTTTCGTGGTGGCTGCGCATCTGACCACTTTCCCAGACGTCCTTTCACTGATTTCGCGTTGTGCACAGTCCACTATTAGCCCCAATTTGTTGAGGGCTGGGAAGCCCAGGATGGGCCCACCAGAAACTCCGTTTGTCACCAGGAATTCAGTCTTGATTTGTTCTGTACAGGGTGACACCCTGAGCTGGCAGGTTGCGACGCCTACGACTGGTGACGCAGCGCCATTGAAACCGATAATTTGTGTAATCGCCCCTGGATTATGGGCGATCCCTCTCCTGACAGCTTCTCGAAGAGGCATGACGTTAACTTCACTTCCCGTATCAATCATGCAGCGCCGAAAATGATGTCCATCCACCTCTGCTGGAGTATAGAGTAAAGTGGTCGTTGTACTGCCTTGATCGATGTACGACACCTTGGCCACCTCCTTCCCCTTGTCCTCTGATGTTGATGGCTCGTTCTGGGCTCTTTCCTTAGTCCGGTTATATCGCTCAATCCGCTGCTTTGTAGCACATGACTCAATGTCATGTGTCGGACTCTTGCAGAAATCGCACCACAGCCGTTTGTAGGGAGTAGGTGCCCTGCTCCTTCTTGCAGTTGCTTCTTGATTCTGTAGAGCCTTCTTGACGCCTTCGGCTATCATTTCCGAGATTCGCTCATCATCCAGTTTGACAGCTGCTGCGGGTTGCTCCTTGATTGCAGCCGTTTGCTGGGATTCCTGTTCCTTCTCCTGCTTCTTCTCCTTTCGTTGCTTGCTCTTCCTTGGCTTCTCTTCATCGCCACTTTGGTCAGAACTGCTGATGTCTCCAGCTCCCTCCTTCTCCTTTCTCACACTTTTCCCACCAGTTTTCACCATAGTAGTTTGTTTCTTGTTTCCCTTCTTCTTGTCGTCCTTCTTCTCCTCTGACTCTTTTCCCTCGTCACACATCTCTTTGATAGTAGCCTTCCATCGTCCAAACAGAATGAAAACCGGCGACTGGAAAAAAGCGCATCCACATCGGTATATCGCATGAAAAATGTCTTCAATCCGCATCCATATCGTTGACGAAAGATTGATCAAACCCCATAGGATCAATATACCCAGGATCTCGTTCCACCACGGTAGGCCATGCTCCAGGACGTACACTCCAGCATCCTGTATCCTTTCAAACATCTTCCTTGGATTCGTGATGGCATCAAGCAGCAAATCAATCGCCTGATCCTGGAGTGCGTAGAAACTGCATCGAATTGTCCCACAGCTCTTGAAATCTTGTCCATAGCCTTCTGGCGGACTGGGAGGCAAATCCATTTCCACGTCATCGTCGTTTCTTACCAGCCTCTCCCACCAAAAAGACGCCATGCGATCCCAGACAGACTGATGGACCAGTGCCCCTTTCTGGGCAGTGTACAGATGGTTCTTTTCAGCTTTCGATGCCTCCTTTGCCGCAGGTACTTCATACATTGACCATGCAGTCGCCTCCGTTGCCATTCCCATGATAACTAAAAACATGAACCAGAATGGGAGCCTCTTGGTCCACGCAGATCTGCGCCTCCGCATCCTTCCATGCAGCATCAGCTCCCTCCCCAACGAGCCTACCTCGGCTCCGAAACCATGCAGAAGTTGCCCCATTGCGCAGAAAATGGCGGCAGTCATGTTGAACATAATGAGGAGGGCCAGGCCATTGTAAACCATTCTGACCGCTCCTATAATGGAATTCGTCTTCGTTTCATCAATATTCAGCATCCAGGCCAGCCACCCGAGTAGGGTCACCAGGAAGTCCCCAATCCACTGGATGCCAGCGCCCAGGACCCTCACACCCCGTCCGACAGCGCCAGCAAACGCCGCCATGACGGCAGCCCCTTCCATGGGCGATCCCGGAAAGCTCATAGTCATCGCGCACCTCACCGCAGAGGCCTCCACCAGTTCCGTACAGCGCAACGTCCTCCCCGCGTCCACTCGTTGCGCGTACCGGCCGATCCGCACTCCCGTAGGGTGCTACGGCACTCCAACACCAGCGACGGCGCTCGCCTTGCGTAATGCGCCGCCCTCAGTCACTCCGGATCCCACGAGCGTCTCACCAGCACTCGGCGTGAGTGCGCGGTACACCACAGGGCCCCGAGGCTCCTTAGGCCGGCTCACGTACTCTCGGGTAACGTGAGGGGGCAAGGCCAGCGGTGGCCGAGCCTGGCGGGGGGCTGTGGTGCGACGGTGGGGAGGTACAGGCGGCTGGGACACTCTTTGTCACACAGGGGCCTGCCGGAGAGCTGTCGGGACAGACTCCCCGCGGCTATTTATTACAGAACTGTCTTTTGGGTACAACCGGCAACCATGCGTTCACTCCTTCTCGTCATGCCTCCCCGTTCACTCATCCAACTGGACACGACAAGACCCAATCACAGCAAGTTTCCGGTACAATCCGTCCCGTCCGGTCACACGCCAGCCAGGACACCCCAGAGATCATTCTCCGCCAAGGAAATCCTCGGACAACTCCATCCTCGCCAGCTGGCTTCCGGTGGCTACCCTCCGTCTCGTCATCCGCCAGCCCGGACACCGTCACGTCACGACTGCCAGCTTGTCTCCCCTCTTCCCGTAATCCGCGCCCATCAACCGCCGAATCCCGGCGGGAGTGATGGCGTCACCGCGTCCTCGCTGCGTGTCCCATCAAAACCGGGTGGCAGGGTTGGTGTCGTCATCGCGGTTGTGCCGAGGGTTGCTGGTACAGCGGGTGGTCCACCAGCGGGCGCTTCATCCATGACGTCATCGTGGACCTGCCCCTGTCGCCTCGCCTCGCGTCGCTGACGTCGGATGGCCCTCCGCCAGGCCCGCTCCTCTGCGCGCAACTCCACGGCCGTGTACGGCGGCTTGCCAGCATTGACGCGTCGGGCCACAATCGCGCTGGCTTCCACGAAGGGGGCGGAGGGCAGTACAGTGGCGTTGGGTTCCGTCTGAACCCCGAATTCCTTCCGCTCACGTGGGAAGGTCTCGGAGGCGCTTGACAGATGTGTAGCCGCGTATTCGCGGCGGGTCACGCCTCCACCCTCCACGCGCCAGCTTCGGTCATCGGAGTACGGTACAGCGATGTCCAGGCTCACATGTACTTGGCGGTAGTAGAAGCTCAGTTCCGCACCGCGCCAGGCACTGATCCGCCCCCCTTCGCGTTCGATCATCGCGGTGATGTGTTGACGGAATGCCTGAATCCCTATGCCGGCGTAAGGCCGATGCGGATGGGGATGCACCTGGAGCGCCCAGGGGCGGTACACGGCCTCCGGATCGTAGTCGGGGTTCCAGTCTGGCTTCTCTCCAGGCCCAGGCAGATGTCCTGACGTCAATTGCGTTGATTCCGTGCGCTCGTACGCCTCGCGCGCCTGCTCCTGGAGCTGATATCGTAATGCCTCCCCCCATGCTCTCGTTGATGGTGCAGCCATTGTTCATCTTCGGCGCTGAACGGTAGGATCACCGTGAGCCCGAAGCTCCAATATCCTGGCGGGCAATCAGCTCGCTCGAGGTACCACCTCGAGAGCCATAGATCGCCGAAGGCAAGCCACTGAGCGATGAGTAAACGCCAGCTTTCGACTTGCCGAAAGCGCGCTGCGGTCATGACTGCTGGGAAGGCGCCGAACAGCTGCTGGGGAGTGAGAGTGGAAGGCGGGGCTCGCTGTGCAGGACGGACAGAGTGCAGGAGAACGCCAATGTGCGCTTTTGCCGTTTTGGAGGTCTTGGACGGTGTTCGGATGTCGGACTGGTCGCTTGGCTGCTTGTGGGTGTGTGAAAGGATGTCGTGATCCTATGCTGGACGTCAAAGTTGGACAGAACCGTGGATGCTGATGCGTAGTCAGCCGCATAGGGCATGAAAACTGTACAATGGAGCTGATTCTGAAGTCGTAGTCGCTGAGCGGCTTGATCTTGTACAATTCTGGTCGGATTGTCGCTTCTTGAGCGCTTCTCATGCTGCCGCTGTCTTCAGATGTAATATGCTTTTGAGGATGTAACTAATGGTGGTCAGTCGATGCTGCTGGCAATATTGCCGGTAGATGCTGGGAAAATGAAGTTGATGGAGACATTTGCCATGTCATTTATGGCCTGGGAATGGCCAACTTTAACAGAGCTGTATTAAGGACGTTGATGAACGGACTGGATATAAGAGACAGAACACCGTTGTCTCTTGCTCGGCTGCAACCCGTTCCCGTGGACTCGAGCCTACGAGCTCCGGTCAGGGGTCGCCACCCCTCGATCCTGCCTGCCTTCGTCAGCGCAACAGATGACCAACCCTCGGGGGATTGCTGGCGGGGGAGGGACTGAAGCGGATCGAAGGGCTTCACTGGCTCCGATTCGTGCGCGATGTTCTGGCCAGAAAGTTGGTTTGCCAAAATGTCGATGGCCCAGCGAGGGGTGCTCGACGGTGTATGCACCCGGAGTGGGGCGACCGGTGATGGGATATGGCCATATCACACGGACTGAACGCGCGGCTGACGTCAAAGGGACGCCGCCGTTGGGGATGTGTGTGCAGTACGTTTACCGGAGTTAAACTCCGTACCCTCCAGCTCGTTCCCAGGCCGCCTCCGGCGGGCAGCTTCAACAGTGGCGACCAAGTCACCGGCGTATCACCGTCAGCGCAGATGTTTCTCATGCGTATTTCCTCAGGGCAGCCAATGGGGATGCCCCCGGTGCATCCTGTTTGGCTGCCTTCGGCCGTGGGGCACGTCAACGCGGCTGTGGGACGCGATTCCCTAACGAGTGCACAGGAAGACAGGAGGGAAGTGGCCCAAGTTTTTTGTGCAAGGAGCTCTGTCCAATTTGCAACACAGGAAAGCTGTGATGCAATGATGCGCCAAAACGACGCCTTCTACTACACCAGTTTAGAGGGAAGGCCACGGTGCTGCACCCAAAGAACGTGTGCAAACATATGCTAACTGAATAAGCTTTTCTTGAAGGAGAGGCTGTTGACGCGATTCAAACGGCCCCTTTGGAGTGCACACGGGAAGCGCGAATCCACGATCGCCGATGCTTCAACGGCGTTGGCACACGGCCAGAAGCAAGACCACACCACACACAAAACGCCCAGGGCTTACATAGTTGTTCACCCTTCCCACAGCAAAGAGCCTTGCCGACGGTGGCAATGACCCCGGCAACCGAACAGTGCGAATCTCCTTGCACCCACAGAACTCTTCTTTTCACATGACAAGGACCATCATCCAACACAAACCAATCGTACGACACTTCAGAGATGCCCATTCATCGCCACAATGCAACCACTTCATAAAACACATGCCAAAGATGCCCATACACTCAATGGTAATGTAGAAATGTTTCAATTGCGAGCGCAAACCCAACCATAGTAATTGTGTCTGAATCAGATGGCATCTCCCACAACAATCAAATTGATGCTCACAAAAGTCCCATCATAAGAGAACTAATGCTGTGAATTCTAAAACACATTTTTCTTTTTATATTATCAGAATGCCTTGCATATAAACCATATTCTTGAAGTGCATGCAAGTCGCACATCGCAATGCGTAAGTGATCCACCCAGCGAAACGGTGGTCATTACGCGGTGTTGCGAACGCTTTGGTGTCCTTGACTGCGAACAGGATCGGTGTGGGGTATTGCACGGACTGCATTCAACGCAGACCTCTGGCTGTAGGGCGCCCGATGCAATGGCGCACCCCTGCGGGAATCTAGCCAATCGGCCAGTCATTCTGCTAAACTCGCCCAGTCCCTCCCGTGCTTCGTGTACCCCAAACCTCAATCCCAAACTTCTTCAAACTATTATCAGTACCATTCCTTCAAATAACTATTTCAACTATTGTCCAAGACACTGCGAGAAAGCCCTACTAGTATTGCTTCGAAGTACCATTTCTGAAGGGAACTGGGTGTAAAGTGCGGACGAGTAAAGAGGTGTCCGGACCGGGGATCTAACCGCGTACTTCCGGTGAGATGTCCCGCTGCTATATCAAACCACCTGGCCAGGGGCAAGGAAGAGGGCAGTCCACTCCCTTAAGTACTACTCCACCCAACACTGGGTCAGCTACAAGCAAAGGCAACAAGGTGCCGACACTCTCACCCGCACCCAACCAACCGCGTGCTTCGCGCCTCCACGCCCGTCGCCACCCCTTCGTCGGGGGCAGATTCAACCAAGGGGGCGTCAACCGACCGCCGACCTGCGCCAGCGCCAGGGGCGCCGGGAGGCGCAAATCAGAAAGACGGCGCCGGCATGTCGGCTGAGGAGGAGCTGTCCTACGCCGACAAGTGCAAGCGCGTCTCAGAGATCGCGTCGCCCCTGGCGGACGAGAAGCTGTTCAAGAAGATCCTGAAGCTGACGAGGAAGGCCACCAAGAGAAAGTCCGCGAGGCGGGGGGTCAAGGAGGTGGTCAAGGCCGTCAGGAAGAAGCAGAAGGGGTAATGGGGTGGATTTGCGGTTTTGCGGGCGCTTGTGGAGGTTTGCTGCGAGCTGAGTGCCCTTGATTGAATTTGCTTTCGTGGGGAAAACTGGGGCCCTTGCGCCTTGCAGTCCACGACGGGCTTGTGAGCGGCCGAAAACGTGCGTTCGCTCCAATCCTCGGGGAGGAGCGGGCGCTGGGGGCTTGTGGGAGAATGTGCTGCTGGTTGACTGTCCGGCAAAGTCGGACGGTGGCCGCAGAAACAGCAACGAAACGGCGAGTGCCTTTTGAAATTAAACAAAGAGCCAGCAAAGTAGGCGGCGCCTAATTTCGACGAGAATCGTGGCATGCACCTATTCAGTGCAGCTCACACATGGTAACATTCCATGCCATGGCACGCCTGGGTGCCACCGAACATCCTGAAGAACTGCCAGGCTTGAAAACTACCTGTCAGCGCAAACAAAAACACGCAAAACAATGAGACCCCGCCTCCAAAGCATTTGTCTGTTTGTTTGTTTGTTTGCGATTTTTCGCCTCTGGGCGAGTGCAGGACTGCTAATTGCCAAATGGTGCGCAGTACGCAGATGGAAAGTCCAAACACAAGATTGGAAATCCTGTTGGAGTGGCAGAGCAACTGCCACCGGTTTGTGCACATCCCGGCGACCTTGGTGGCATCAAGGGGTACTGAAAGTCAGAGCAATGTTCTCCCCACTACTCTCACACAGCCCTCACTGGTGGCCATATCCGGTGGTGGCACATCTGAACTGCTCTTCTTCTTGCACATCGCACATCAGTGTTTGACAACAATAGCCCTACACCACCAGTCTTGATAGTGGGCTTGAACGTTAAACTTGCATGGGGAAACGTGTTCTTGATGTTAGGAATTCAACGACATCAGTGAGTCCCCCCCTCTGTACCTGAACAGCTTGGCCTGGTCCATCTTTGTGGGGAAGCATGCAGTAGAAATGGCAATGTCACCCCGAAGTTTCACAAAGGTGAATGGGTGCCTGCTCGATCAAGGAATGTTTTTTGGGACTTGTTTTAAGCCATTTCCACTGGGAGTTGTGAGCATCAAGTTTTGCCTCTCAGGAATATAAGGATGCATGCCCCTAAAGCAGGTCACCTCTTTTGCTTCGATACACAGTGCCATAGAATGTGTCGTGCTCAGAGAACATTCCCTTGTTAGCGATTGCCATTCCTTCATGTCTTGCCAAATAAAGACCAATGCCTGTATTTCTTCACAACATGGATGGATAGTGAATGCCAGAAGCAAGAAACTCTCAAGAAAATTGCTTGCATGCCCCCCATGAACTGCTGCTGTCCAGAAAAGAAAAGTTGAGATGGAGATCCTTGGAGCCTGAGTCACTGGAATTGAAGTGTGGAGATTGAGCAGTGGCTGAAGACAGGGTTGCCAGTGCTCAGCTGTCAGACGCCCCTAGATAATGCTTTCCTTACATGAGGCAGAGCTGCACCCTTGCAGCTTGAGCCATCATTGTCGTTGCCTGTTGCTCACTGTTCATAACTATGCACTGGACCCATTGCTGAGCAAATGCTCAGCATGCAAGCAGCAGTTAAATCAGCCTGAGCCAGTGTTGGTGTGTGTCGTTTAGCATATGCATACTGGCGGGCGACGTGAATCCCCTCGACGTCATCTGCCATCTGCCAATCATGTGTGAAGAAAACGATTTGCCGTACATCTACACACCCTCAAAGGACGTAAGTTGACCAGGGTCGTTTCCTGTGGTGCGCTTTGCTCTCTGCAGTGCTTGATGAGACGTGTTGTGTATCACTGCATGAGGTTGGCACATGCTTGCACGGCTGGCTGGAGCTCATAGTTACAGTTTGGGTCGATGTGGGGACTTGTTTGCTGCCTGATATGCTCTGTTAGCGCTGCTAGCTGCAACAGCAGATGCACCATCGTTGACAGGGAACCCAGACACCCATTCACCTGCTCAAACCACTTCGATGTGCTGACCAGAGTGCATCGAAAGTACGTATGGATTTCTCCTGTATTTTATGTGGCACCACGCAAAGGGCTTGTGTATTGCTTGCAGTGCATGTACTGTGTTGCGTGTAATGTGAAGTGTGCTTCATGTGCAGGACTTGGGGTCCGCAGGCATGAGTAAGCGCTCCACGAGCTGCGTCCTTCTGCTGAGGGATCCCCTGAAGGCACAGGATGAAGAAGATGAAAAGCGAGAGGAGTATGAAAAAGCATTCGATGAACTGGCAAAAAAGATAAAGGCCAAGACTCCCGTGTTTTGATGTACTGATGCTGAAGTGTGCGACGCGATCGGTGAGAAGGCTAGCTAGGTTGATTTGCTTTACAGGCAGGATTGTGCCAGGGCCTTGCCATGCGGACGCAAACTGCAGACAGGAGGAATGCAGTGCCAGTTTCCTTAGTTTGATCGACAGACTGTGTGGTGGTGATAAAGTGCCGTTGGGGATTTTTAGGGTTGTTGACACAGCTTTGTCATGCACACTTCTCACCGGTGACAAGCATATTTGTGGATAACGGAGAAATGTTGGGTCGCATCAGCAGCCGTGAAGTCGAGTGCAGCCATGCTTGGCGGTTTGTGATGGGCAAACATGCATGGTTTGCACAGTGGACGGCTGTTGGCGCATATTCTTGATCCAGTTCGGACGACTGGTCTTAATGTGCCAATCGACCAAGAAACACTGTGCTCTGGTGGGTCTTGAGGATGCTGATGTGCCCCCTTCGCTCGTGGATCTGGATCTGCGCACCTGCAGACCCATGCCATGGGAGCGGACATCGCCACACTACAAAGGCGTTCGAGGGCGGAGCCTTCCAGGCGGTGAGCTGACGCTCGGGCGAGGGCGTGGACAGGAAGTTCAAGCATGCTGATGGGACAAGGGCATTGCGGTGCAGCTCCTGCCCCTGCGGCCGTGCCCTAGCTGGGGCTCCCGCCTTGCTCATGCCTCTGAATCGGAAGCAGGGCCAACGCCCGTTTTGAGGACTGGAATCCGTCAGTTTTATGCTCCTGGCGGCCGCCGTTGCTGTCAATCGCCGTGAGCCTTCGTGAATGAACCGACTGCACTGTTCGTCAATCAATCTGCAGTGGGCGTGCCGGCGCAGAATGCACAGTGTCGCCTAACACCTTTGGCTGGAAAGGGGGTGCCTGACTCGCGCCGTGTCACGCACGTTGTGCCCGAAATGAATTGATGGGTTGAACCGAGTTCAGAACAATACAGACAATCGTTCGATGATACACAATCCATGACCGCCAGCGAGCCTTTCTTCATCCATTTCAAACGGGCGCCAACCCAAGCCTGCAATGCCTCGCGGGCGCAGCCACCATCCGTCCCCGAGCCGCCCACCCCATACTCTCCACCCAATCATTTTAACAAGAGGCCCAACTGGCCCCGGACGGGCAACAGGATCAACGCGCGTGCCAGCAGTCACACCTCGAGCAAAACGCCCAACAACAGAGTACAGCACACGTCCTCCCCCTCCCTCGCCCACCTCATAGTACACACTCCCGCCCTCATCTCCCAACCCCACCGCAGCTCCCCACTGCGGCCCCGCCCCCTACCCCCGAGACCAAATAAAAAAAAAAGCCAGGCACCGGCGCCCGCCGTCCAAAAAAACACTCCTCGCCGAGCGCCCGAGGCGCGAGGCACCCCGGGGGCCCATCAAAAGGGGCGCGGCGCCTCAGAATACAGCAACAGTCGTGTTATTCTCGAGGCTTCGGCAGCTGCCCTCCCGCAAAGGACCACGCATCCCCTCCCCCTGCTGACGCGCGCATGCCCAAGTCTACCGTCCTGAATTCACGCGCAACCAATTCGTTGGGCGGCTAACGTGGACACCAGGTACTACCAGTTTCCACTACAAGGTACCGCCAGGTGCTACAAGGTACCGCCAGGCACTATAAGGTACTACCAGGTATTACAAGGCATAAACCAGGTACCAGTAACCACCGACCCCAGTAAACCAGATCCTGCCCCTAAGCCGACCCACGCCAGTGGCGCCTTAGAGCCACGGCTGGCCTGGCCTGTTCTGTGCAGCCACTGGGCTGGGCTCGCCGTCCGGGCGGCTCAGTTGCCGCCGGCATCTGGCATCGGAGCGTAGGGGATGGGGCGCCCAGGCGGCTGGTAGGCAGCGGGCGGCTGTGAGTCCACGAAGGCCGGGTGGTCCATGTCGGCCTCGGGGTCTAGCGACAGCACGCCGTCGTAGCCCGGCTGGCGGCCCATCATCCTACCCACCCTGTCCTGGGAGGCGTTCACCATCTGCTCCAACTGCGAGGCATGGAGGCAACGGGCGTCAGGCCGCCGCTGCCCGTCCCAACGCATGGGGACCAATCACAGTCACAGTCACAGTCACAGTCACAGTCACAGTCACAGTCACAGTCACAGTCACAGTCACAGTCACAACAACAACCACAACCATAATCACAATCACAATCACAATGGGCACCAATCGGCTGCGTGGAGTAGGCATCTGCGCCGAGATTCTGGGCAATGCTGCTGTTCGTCGCAGCGAGTCCGAATACTGGATGTCGGGTTACTGGCACGTGGAAAAACAGCTCCTGATTCTGTGACGTGCAGAACGCCAACCAACAAACGACGCTGGGCAAGGGAGGATCGTGCAGGAATGCGGCAACATTTTGCTTCTGCTTTATCCGTTAGGACGGTGCTGGCATCTGGAATGCTTTTAGGTGCAATGCCATGTTCTGAAACCAAGGAAGAACCCAGAAAGAATACATCTGGCAACCTCTTGTCAGATATGCGCCCAACAACCATGCCTGGCAAAGTGAATTTGACACCATCGACTTGAATAGAAGAACAAGGAAAAAAGAGTTTCGCAGCACCAATCGAGCCCACAATCCATTACCTGTGGGAAGCGATCATAGAAAAATTCTCTCTTCCTGTAGACAATAGCCATCAAGACAACAATCCCGACAACCACACACACCACCGTGAGCACAGCCCAGCCACTCCCAGATTTCTTGCTCTTCGGACCTACGACAAGAGCACAATCGAACAAGCGTCAGCGCTTGCAACAGCAAGACAAACTTCAACCTGCCCAGAAGGTCTACATACAGTAACACAACACTAAAGACACCAACAACCGAAAGTTGCTGCAAAACCCCCAAATCCAACAGGTTGCTTTCCCTGCAAATTGACGCTCTCCCACCCTCTTGCTCCACAGCGTCGGTTGGGCAAGTCAATGGATGAAAGGGATAGGATATTGACATACATCGGGGATCTCTCCTGAGAGTACTGCTGTCTGTGGACCTATGTACGTTGTGTTCCTTGATGCTGTGGGGGTGGGGCGTTTGCCAATCATTGCGAGTTCAAACGTAGAGCGCTAGACGCGTGACATGACCAATGCGTCGAATTTTCACGTTAACTGTAAGGATGTTCATTCATCATTCATTCTTTCTTGCTCCACAGACAAGCATTCCAACAGAATCAAATACATGGCCCCTCAATCGTCACCAGGGGGCCACTGCAAAGCTCACTGTGTTTGACAGATAGGCAACAGTCGAGTTCAAGCAATCCCTCCCACTTCCATATTCCCCAATTGTTGCAGTTTCCCAATTGTTCCAGCACACAGGATAGGCAGGCTTTCCCCCCCTCCCCTCCCCCCCAGGTTGCCGTGCCCATACCACTGCTGGCATCATCAGCAGACTGGGTTGAAGCATCGCTGGTCTGTTGAGGTAAGTAGGGCGTTGGTTCGGGTGGTGGCGGGGTGTACGATCGAGGGGTTGGAGAGTAGGTCGGGGAAGGCGGAGTGGGAGAAGGAGGAGGGGGCCTCGGGGCTGGTGGTGAGGACGACCCATCCAGTTTCCAACAGCGCGAGGGGCTGGTGGGGGTGCATTCCCAACCAGATTCCACACGACAGATGCTGCTGCAGCCATCGCCGTCATCAATGTTGCCGTCGTCGCACTTCTCAACGCCCTCCTTGATCCCATTGCCGCACCTCTCCATCCATCGCATGACCTTTGGGCAAGCACAGCGAAACTGAGCCCTTCGAATGCACCTGCCACTGGAGGCCAAAGCAAGGTCCTTGCAACAAGGTGGACCAAGCAGCGGGTAATGAGCAACAAGCACCAGGGCATCACTTGTAGGCCATCGGACGCACCAGCAATGGTGCAATTTGGGATTCCTCATCTTGTAATCTGAAAATTCGTAAGATGAAGGAACCAGAACAGGGACAACAGAGGACGAGCAGTGTCTGTACAAACTCCAAAGCTGATTCCCACATACCACAATTCAATGGCTAAACAGATGGCTGCAACCTTAAAGTAGGTTGCTGGGAGATGCCAGAAAACACACCAGGTGAAACGACTGTGTCATGCTCGCTTCAACAAAAAGTACAGTCACCCACCAGCCAGTCAGGCTCCTCCATTATGTGCAGATGGTTGCCCCTGGGAGTTTCATCGTGCACAATGTAGCCCTTGCCCTCATCAAACTTCCAGTATGCCACCAGCGTGGGGTCATTGGGGTCGATGTACCTATTCTCGGTGCCAGAGCCGTTGTCCTGGTCTGCCAACATCCCCTTGTAGATCTGGTCTGGCGTTCTGGCCACGTTCCAGATACGTATCTGGTCCATCACGCCAAAGAAGTCCTGGGCCCCGTACTCAAGCTCTATCCACGGCTGGACGTCCCCAGCAGCACCGTACCTCGAATCGAAGCACCCGCCAAGACAGTCCTGTCAAAGGGATGAAGAGTGTCAGGGTGCACATGCAACAACAAGAATTCGAAACAAAACAACGAAAAAAGGGAAGACAAGAATATATGAATGCACAGAGAATTCCTCTTCCCTTTGCTTTAGGCTGAGATATTTGTTTCTCACACGTTTGCAGTGAGATACAGGGGACAATGTTCACACAAGGTTGTGTCCCACGAGACCACGATCATGCCGAACCAGCAATACGGAACCCAGCCCCAACGTGGCACAAAGGGGATCAAACTGGCAGCAGATCAACCATATTCACGATCAACCACGCCACCAATCATCTTCTGCGCAGCGCATCCTCTCACCTGTTCACGACCAAGCACGAGAGTGCCACCAGGAGGAATTTTCAGGCCTGCGGCTCTCTTGACATACCACGCCTGCCGGCCGTTGTCATACAGCGCCACCTGACCCGTCAAGCTCTCCCAGGTGACTGCAATGTGGTGCCAGCGCCCATCAGTTGAGCCAAAGCCCGCATTGTGGTCGTCGACTGTGCCCTCCTGTTCCATGATGGACACGCCCCAGTTGTTGTAGTTGAAGATCAGGAAAGCATTGTCCATCTTCTCATAGTCCCCATTCGCATAGGAGAAGGGCACTCCTTGCCAGCAGCCATCTATGCTCCACATCCAGAACTCCACGGTGATGGCGTCCGTGGGGAAGTCGTAGAAATTTTGCTTCAGGAGCACCTGCTCACAGGATACACAAAAAGCAACTCAGCAGCCCGCGAATCGATCCCACAATGATTTTCAGATGGAGTTGGAAATGTCAGGTTCTGGAAGACTGTGCATGGACTTGTGGACAGCATCGCCTTGAGGCCGCAAGGGTAGTGCTTGGCCACTTAATCAACAACAGCTATCCAAGCAAAGGACATGTGCACCTGTTCGTCATGGAGCTTCATGGCGTAACCGGAGTACCCAGGTTTAGGCTTCTCCAGGGGGATGAAGTCCTTGTCAGAGAGAGGCGCATAGGAGTACTCGTAGGTGGGGCCAATGGAGCCCAGAACGAGGTTGTTGTTGGGATTGCCTCCTGCAGCACAGCAAAGTCACCATGCAGGACAGCGCATCGAGTCCATTTTCAATTGTCTGAAGAAGCA
>CAJHUC010002372.1:0-26523 GCA_905146915.1 Ostreobium quekettii | reverse complement strand
CATTGGCACAAGCCTGGGAGCCTCGCCAACCTACCACCATTGGCTTTCATGCATCAGCTGTCATCCTGTCTGAACTGACGAGGTTGAAATTTCAACTACCAGCACCCAACACTGCCTAAGGCGCACTGCCCGTATTCCTGCGCCACAGTCATTCAAGGCGAGCGATGGGAACACGGATGTGGAGCGGCAGTGCGCCGCTCATGCTGCAGCCGGTTCAAGGCCCTCTGAGGCCACTACATCAGGCATCAGCAAAAGCACAATGCACTGGCGTTGGCTTCCCGCACGGGCTTGCAGAAACTGCAATCCAAAGAAGTGTAAACAAGGCTGCTGTGCTTTGACTTCCCATTCACGCTGCACGGACCGCCAACACAACGCCGGGGCCAAGGACTCCCTTTGATTAAAACTACAAAAGGTGACCAGCAAACGTATGCACATCGCGCATGGTAAACACATCCCGATTCTCGACACAAAAAGTTGCCGTCGGCGTTGAAGCACCGCTGAAGCGTTGAAACGCCGCTTGTTTGGACTGGCGTCCTGCGACTGGAACGCACCAGGCTCTGTTTGGGTCTGCTGCTGCTGAGGACAGTGTTGTGCCACCTTCGGATATGTTTGCCATCCGCTGGAAGGACAATCTTCACCACCTCGCAGCATAAGCTTTCCCATGATGCCCCGCATTCCCGCTGGTGTTAAGAATAAGATGCATCTCCCAGCGGGTCGCCATTGTCGCTGGGAGACAAGCCAGGATTCCCGATACCTTCCAAAGACTGGAGCAGCGGCGTCCTCGCCGCGTCGCTGCCAAATGGTAAACTCGTGGCCGTGGTCGACCTGGTCAGCCATCGAAACTGCAGAACACTTGAGTTAGCACCAGATGGGAGCCGTGCCAATGTGCAGCACTAGCTGCAAAGCGCGCTGAATGGGTTTAATATCCGAATGCAACATTTCCCGACATTGGCCACAGCCCATGCCATATTCTTGGATATGCCCCTGACCAAATCACCGTGGCACAATAACGGCGTTCTCGGGTTCTCATAATGTCATACAACTCGTGGTTGCTGTCATTTGCAGTGATCATATACAATTTTTGCTTTGTCATATGCCCCCCTGCAGAACAAGATTGCCTACATGTCAGACCATCGTTTCTGCACAACTTGCCCATGGCCATATGCCGTGACAAATCCGCATTGCCTTGTTACAGCACAACCTGACAACAGACGAAGTGTGGCCCATTCGCCAGAACAAACGACGAGGGGCAGGAGAGGAGTGGAAGAGAGAGGAACAGACAGGAGGCAGGCGATGCCCCCTGTGTGTCAGAAACAGCACCTTGGACGAATGGTCGGCAAAGCTCCTTGCTCGAGTGAAGCGCAGCAGCTCTTTAACGTTCTGAGGGAGGCGGGCAAGCAGCAGGGCCGTCTGCACCTTCTGCGTTTGCGTATTGTCAACGAACTTATCCGTCTCGTCCACAATTTCTCCCTGAAGCAACTGAATGGGCAGCACATGCACTGTCAGGAAGCCTCCATTTCGATACCTACTTCTATTCCGGGGACAGCAGCTGAATTCCCATCGAGTGGTACCAAGAGGCGAGTTGCGGATCGCTTGTCACAAGTCTACACTGCGGCTGGGGACGGGAAAATCTAAAGCATTGACAGCAACCTGTCCATTTCACATAGCACGGGTCTGTACCCTGATGTGTCAATCGTTGAAAACTGTTCACTGAACAATGCAAGTTGCATTGGAGCCGGGCTGAATCCGGCATCCGAACCATGCCTTTTTGAGTCTTTCATTGCTGACCAAGTAGGACTTGTCGCAAAACGAATGATGAACACGATAACTTCACACCCAGAAAGTTCAATTCTCTCAACATGCGGTGAGGACTATGCTCATTCGCTCCATTTACTTTTTGCTTGCCCTTTTGCGCCATTCTTGTCATTGTGTTAAAGCTCACGCTTGCTTTGCAGATCGCATTGGGACACAGTTGATATCTCTTTGGTATACGTCCATCCCACACACTAAGCATACTACCCATGCACCAACAAGGGAATGATGGGTATCTCTTCCATATGTGCAGTTTGCTCTCCAGCGTGTGCATGAGCGACTCGCACACCCTTTGGCTGGTGGACTTGGCACAGCCCATGAAGACTGAGTGCGAGTCCCAATCCCTTGCACAAGAAGACACAGGATCCACAAACACTGTACTTTGGGCGAGTTTTCCATTGCTCCATTGACTCGGTCAGCAGTTCAAACCAGCTAAACTGACAAACCCCACATTCCGCATGAGATAAGGCCAAAATCCTGTCATTTGCGGCATTACTTCGTTCATCAGTGTGTTGGACAGTACAGCATGTTGCAGACGCTGGTCCACACCCTCAACTTGCTATGAGGCCCAACCACCTCGAGATCTAAGACGGCCGACAATTGTTCAAAGATGAAGGCAACATGCCAGAACGCCTGCCAGTATCATTTCAACGACACTGTCCTGTCACCATGGTGGAGCAGGGCGTAGGCCCAGGTCAGCTTTCCACAACACCAGGCACTGGCAATGGAACATGCCAAGCAGTCACTGGTTTGGATTCTTCTCACAGACAGTTTGTGCAGTAGGGACAATTCATTACAGATACACATACTCGTCCACAACACCCCATGGTAATGGTGTGAATTGTCAACGTCAAAACTGCAATCAACTGCCATTCTGTCACATACTTGCTTGGTCTCCTCCTTGTGCAGGAACAAAGTGTTCTGTATGCATATCTTTGCATTGGCTTCTGGAAGCCCACGTTCACTCCAAGCAGGGGACGTGCAGTTGGAAACAAGAGCCACCTCATCACATACTCGGCTCTTCAATCTGTGCAGAGTTGGATGGTGATACAACACTGCCCTGCGCTATTATGCTACTTAGACATGAAAACCAACCTCTTCAATGACGTCCTCCAACGTGATAATGCCCAAAGGGTCCCCCAAGGCCAGCGACTTGTCTGGGGAATCACTGCCTGTGGACTTCGGCGGCTCACAGAGCACTGCCATGTGGCTGCGTCCCGCACGGAATAGCGTTAAGAGGTCATACATCGGGGCGTTGGCTGGCAAGCGGGGTATGCTGCGCATGTGGCAGTCTGAAACCTTCAAAAATCCAAAACTTGCATTCCGTCAACCTTCCATCGCATCTAGGATTAACACGTTCCAGAGATGCAATTTCAGCATATGCACAGATCACACCAGATTCCACATTTGATAGCATGTGAGGTATCGCATTCATCAAATCTAGAATTGTCTCAGGGTTCTTGCTTAATGCTTCATATGCAAGGTGGACCACACCACTAGCAAGGTTGTGGGCCACAAGCTCCCGCTTGTGCTGCTTCACAAGGAGCACACAATTCCAGCAGCCATGTCAGGAAGAAGACAGCTTTGCTGACTGTGGGACATGACCTGGGAACTTCCTATCATGCAGGTTTAACACATGTGCTAGACAATTGCTTGCAACGCCCAGTTAATTCAGGTAGTTGCAGATAATTTCATTGTTGGACATTCAGTCATGGATGGCCAGTTGCCCTAATATGCAGTAGCACCAGTACACACTGGTTGTTAGTCATATTTCAATCTTTTTGGTGCGATTGCACTTGGAACACATGTGCCCAAATGGTGAAAACTGTCATCTTGCACTTTTGCGGTGGCCACAGGTATTTATTCAAGCCCATAGTTGTTTCTCTGCTGCCATCCACAGTTTGCGATCTTTGCGGTCTTCTTGGTGCAGATGCACTGATAACATCACCTATCTTATCGTCAGTGACCTGGTTGATCTCTAGCATCACGTCAAGAACTTTTAGTGTGGAGTCTGCTTTGCTGCCTGCATGCTTAGTGCAGCAGTTACCAACAACCCAGAGGGTCATAGGATTGGTGCTTACCTTTTTCCGCCTTGTTGGATTAATAAGGACAAGTTCCTTCACTATGACCAACCCCAGGATGTCCTTTCTGCACAAACATGGCACACATTTTGTCCATAAGGAGAGCCACATGCACCATCTCACTCTCCACTTCAGGATGTGGCTTGCGCAGTGAGCATGGCTTGTGACGCTGGGAGCATATTCCTTAGATATATGCATGATCTTGTGGAATCCAGTCCTGTAGTTTGGACACATGAGTCCAACTCTCTTGCAGCATAGAGCAACCAAAGCAGCATAACAGCATAAGGTATGAAAGAAAGGTATGAAGAATCGAAGGCTCCAGGCATGCCAACCCATCAGTTACAGCTGTAATTGGAGTGAAATTTCCCTTCCAAACCCCATGAACTCTGCCATCAGTCAGCGACCTCCTGATGCACATCCCCAGCACAGGGTGTTAGAAATTCAAGATGACTTCCCATAGGGGGGGGTACTGGTCACAGGTGATACTAGCTAGATGGCTTGATAGTCCACAAAATTCAGCAGTTTGCCTGCTACAGCTGAAGATATGCTAGCAACAAATCACCTGAGTATGTCCTATGGTGATCGGCAACTGGGTACCAGTACCCATGCATTGCATGTTGTGTTTTGCGATCTTCACTGTGACAGATCCTGGCAACTCACTTACTGAACAGTCTGCTTTGAATGCAAGTGCTGTGCTATCACATCAGTGCAAACATTTAATCACTTGCAAGTTTCATAACCAAGCTCATCCCTCATGACCAATGACACTGTTTCAGAGTTGCCGATTCTTTGCTGCAGCATGCGCACCTATCGCCGCTTCGATGGACAGGAATCCTGCTGTGGCCCTTGCCAAGGATATCCCACAAAACGTTTTCATCTAGGGCGGTGTCTTCAGACAGCATGAACACCTTGTCCCATGGCGTCATCCCTTCGATGGCGCTCTTCTTCTGCATATCGAGAGCCCCAATGATGACAGCCACCTCATCTTTGCTAATCCCTCTGTCTTGGTCCAGCAAGCTGACATACGCCTTCAGCTGTGCTCGCTTAAACAGAACCTATGACAACAATACAAGCAGAAGCATCTCATCGCAGTGATATCAAAGACACCAACACCAGCAGATCGCGATCTTTTGCGATGATATACATATCAGGGGCAGGAGTGAAGTCCAATGGCACTGTCTGCAGTCCTATAAATGCTCCACATGATAACAAACAATAAGCAACATAAGCAAGGCAGTCCAGCTCTGCTTGACTGGGTCTGTGTTGGGGTTGTCTTGCAATTTTCCATGCCATTCTCTTTCTCTTCCAATTTCAAGGCCAGACATGTGCCCTATCTTTTCACTGGAAATACTGCCTTGAAGTGCTGTGTATCTCGTTGTTTTGTCCTTCTCTCACAACCCCACAATCAATTTGCTGAACAGCACTGGTCTGTTTGCTTATCTCATGGATCGTGTAGGGCCAAGTTGAGGATGCAATTCTTCACAGATTAGGTGAGACAGTATCAGCGCAGAACACAACACAACACAAGATCCTGGTCTCAAGGGACTTGCGCTCAGCGACCAAGGCTGCAAAGAGCTCCCACATACTGTCTTGTTTGGGCCCATCACCCAGTCCAACAATTTGGCAAGTGGCCAAGACACAGGTGCGGTGAGCACTCGCAGGGCGATGACCAGCCATGCACAGCGGCCACCCACGAAGAGGCCGTACTTGGCACACACAGCCTGTGGAATGATTTCACCTGTCCAAAAAGAGGGTAGCAACTCAGTGCTGTGCTCATTGTGGTGTGAACAGAGAGATGCACACACAGGCACTAAATCCATGCTTGTGAGTCCATAAGAAATCCAAGAACAGAGCATTGCCACCTTTGCTGCATTCCTTGGATTATCTGCCGATGTTTGCATAATGTGCACTTGGGTAATCTGTGGAAAATCGTGCAGCATTTAACAACTGCTGACTGCATCCTTCTGCCCTGGCACAACAAAGCAGTGTGCAAGGGCATTGCTTATCAATGCCTTTTTAGCTGTAAACCACAGGATGCACTAGTTTGAATAACAAGAACTTCAATCCATATAATTTCACACCCTTACAGCACTTTTCAAACTTGGCAAAACACCTGCCTTCCACCCTTCAAGGGGAGATGGAATACAGTACCCCACTGCTGGCACCAGGAATGTTTTGTGGTGCTAACTGCCGCAAGCAAGCTCTTCAGTCAAGAGCATCAAAGGCTGATGAAAGTTGTCAGGGTGACATTCGTTTCCATTTCTCATGTACACAGTTGTGATGATTCCAGACTCAAGGCAAGGCAGCAGTGTTGCAGAAAATATCTCCAGTATAAGTGAGACAATGACGATGCATAGCACATAGCAATTTCTATCGCTCTGGAAAACAAGCACACACAATAGGTATGTTTATAGCTGTCATCAGCCAACACGCCATTCCCAGCAAGGAGCCATGCTGATATCTCTCCTGGGCAGCAGTGTGGGGTGCAGAAGCTGGGGATTGACATGGCACCAATGATAAATGAAGCAGTGGCAATGCCAGCTGAGCTCCACTGCAGTGCCTGCAGCACTCTGTTCCAACCACGCTCATGTGAGCAAACCCAGTGCCCCATCCAGAGAACCTTGAAGCCATCACAGTTTCTGCTGATTCAGACATGCTGTTGGCGCATGATTGGCCTGTCGGCAGTGCATGAAACTGGACTGCTGCTTGAGAATGGGTCCAGCTTTAATACAGCACTGCACAACTTTGCCTCCTCTTACGCTTCTAAAGTACTGGGCGCATTGGCACAGCTGCCTCCACTCCTTGGGCTAGAATACTATGTCCTGTGGCATATGTGCTCGTGAGGAGCTCTTGAAGCAGCACACTTACCGACCAGCAGGACAACGGTGACACTCAAAATGACTGCTGTCACAGGGTCTGTCAAATCGTCCAAGAACAGGGGCAGTGCCTGCCAAGAAGGACACAGAACCATATAACCATGTGCCAATATCTGTTATGGCGTTTGAAAAGAGTCTTACAAATGTGTGGCTCTTGGAGTGAGGAAGATTTGCCATCACAGCAAAGTGCAACATGGCACACTATGGGCAACCCCTTCACACCAAAAGATGGTGCAACCCTGTGCCATAATGGGTTTCTTCCGAGTGGGGTGGGGTTCCAATGTACGATGCATTTTCTATTGGGCTAAAAACAATCTTCCACATTCCACCCAGCCTGCCATGACCATTTCTTTTGATGAAAAAATGATTGCGGACCTGCAATCAGAGAATATTGACTGCCAGCTGTCTTGATTGGGGAGTGAAGGGTTTACCCATTTGTGCCAATGAACTGAATTTTGGGTAAAGCAGTGGTGCCCTGCCCTTTCTCATTCTACAACCATCTTTCCCCTTGCTCCATTTGACCCATTTCCAGATGCCATCAGAGATATCCTATCAGCCGTTCCCAACTGCAAAGTAGTCCTGAAAACTCATGCTCAAAAGCAAACACCTGGAATATGATAATCTCCTCAACTTCATGCTCCAACATGGCCAAATATTCCTATGGCACTGGCTCCATTGGCTGTTCCACTTCGCCTCCAGTGCCCCGTGGTACTAGCTCTACCACTGGGAATCAGGCTTAAATCGGTGAACACCACTCACTGGGACAATGGCTGCCAACTTGGCAATCCAATTTCGTGGAAAGTCTGGAGCAAGGGTTAGAGAGACAAATCGGCCGTGCTTGAAGCTTTCAAACTGGTAATATGTACCAGAAAACCGCAGCAATAATGCGGTAAATGTTGGAAACAAGTCAAAACACTGCCCTGCACCAATCAGACGACTTCAGGTGCACTCCATATCCACAAGTGTGTTCGTTCCCATCCAATCATTATGCAGCCGTCAACACTGCCAGTTGACTTTCAACCCATGGTAATATGCATGTGAGTTTTAGAATGAGGTCAACACTGGAGTTAAAGGGTGGCATGCTGTGCTATCATTAGTTCAGCCTCACCACCTAAACGAGGATTCTTTTTGAGGTGAGAAAGAAACAGGACGGCTAACAAGTCGAGTTGATCGCCCCTCCAAACAGCTTGGCCAGAGCAAGGTCACATCATGCTCCGCTGGTGCCACACATTGCGTTACATCATATGGTGCTCATTTTTCCTCATAGATGCTCATTCGATGCCACTCAAATGTACACAAAGTGCATACAGGCCCCATCTGGGCAGTGGCTGCTGTTCAATACCCCACCAGCATCACCATCAGATAACTTTTCGGTGAAATACAGGCACACATGTTTCGAGATTTGTGACTGTTCCAACCACTGCACACTATGACATGGACTTTTGCACAAAACATTCATTCTGTCTGCAGCATGAACCAATAACCACAGGTTCTGGTCGCCAGACAAAACATGGGAACATGGCACAGGCCCGTGATATGTTTTCACAAAGCCAATCGAAGCAGATCTCCGAGGGGCAGCAGGGGTGGGGGCGACCATATGAACAGCATTGTATGGCACGCCCAGTACACCAGCTGCCTGTGGAAAATTACAATGTCTCTGTTCAACAGAATGTGGTTGCTTTGCATCAGGAATGTGGGCAAGATTTTCCAGCTATTCCCCCCAGCTCACTCTGTAGGCATTCCACAACAATCAACACTTGGACAATGGGGAGGTACACCTGGCCCTGCAGTTGCTCTTTGGTCAGCGATGATGATAGATACAAATATTATTTATGAATAATTGGCTTAAACCTGCTGGTTACCACTAGTTGCTGCTGCTCTCTTCTGCAGCTAATCAGTTGGGCGTTTAGAGACTAGGGTTGCATTCCAAACAGACTGAGCACTATGGTTGGTGACCAGGAGGCACTGGGGTAGGAATCTAGCAAGAACCTTGGCTGCCCAATTTCACAGAAAAAAGCTGTTTTGATACGCAGCCTATGTGCCCAACTCTCGAACTGCAAATGGCAATGCACAGTGAAGGGCACTGCAAGCACAAGCGACATTTCCCACCTCCAAGGCTGCTGCGTTGCACAGCAATAGTGTCACCAGTGTGAAGTGTTGATTCTCCACGACCTGCCCACATGCCACACCACAAGCGTTCATGCCTTCTGATGCTTCTCTTTCAGTTCCAAACTCTCACGCCATTTTCAAGAGTCTAGATGCCGTCCCTGTCCCGAAAGACGAGATGTAGGCGTTATGCGCGACCTCGCTAGACAACGTGAGGCAATGACGCAAAATCTTGGGCCATTGACCTGAGGACCACTACCCCCCAAAATGCACTGTGCAGGTGCACAGCAAAAAACTGTTGTTCGCATTCTTGAGTGGGCCAACACCAGCTTGAACCAAGCGATAGAACTTTCAAAATCGTCTTCCCCTTGCAGGCATCGCTAATATCAACCCCGATGACCACAATTCCACAACATTGAGCACCAACTCCACACCCATCAGAAAGGGAATCCAACAAATCGGCCCTCGCACTGATGCCACAATTGACCCCAACGTCTCGACATGGACCGCAATCCGTCCGCATGCGCAGATCCACACCGACTCCAAAACTTCGCCATCCCAAAACTTTCTCAGCCTCGGCCTCCCAGTCCCTCGGCGCCTTCAGGCCCCTCCGCGTCTCCCAAATCCCCAGCGCCGCGCGCCCCCGCGCTCACCGGCATGATGCTCCTCGCGCACTTCTTCTCGCTTTCGGTCCCGCTTTCCTTGAGGACCTGCGCCACACGCAGGGCCGCATCGCGCCGCGCCAAACCCTGCGCACACGCCTCTCCAACTCGAGGACGCCGTGAGCACGAGCCGCGTCACAGCTGCAGACGGCAAGCAGCCCACGAGGCAGCGAAAAAAGGAAGAAAGACGAAAGTAACAAGCGGAGAGAAGAGAGGTATGGGAGGAAGGAAGATGATCACCCCACCTCCAGCTCCACCTTGTCGATGGACATCAGCCCCAGCGACAGGCCGCTCATGAGCCCCGCGAACAGCACCAGCGACACGGATGCCAGCGCGTACAGCACGTCGTCCTCGAAGACGGCCAGCCTGCCGCCTCTGGGCGGGTCGCCGCCTGGCGGGCCCAGGGCGGCCTCCCCAAGGGGGGACATGGGTCGCCGGGCGCGGGGCCTGACTGGGGCGCCAAGCGGGGGTGGGAGCCGGGCCGGCAGTACTTTAGGTGCGTACTGTCCTTGGGAACCGTGCGTCAAGGCACCGACAGTGGGGTGATATTAATAGGTGGCGTGGACAGTAAGGCGGGTGCGGGGGTGGCTGCGCATATACCCGGTGTAAGGCTGGCTCGGGTGGGTTTGTTGTTGCGGCGGCATGATGCAGCTTCCTTGGCGAGGACGCGGATTGGCGCTACCGGCCACGGATGGAAAATTGGTCGAGACGCAGGAGGGTGCTCAGTTGAGGACAATGAAGAGTGAGCAGGGGATGCGAATGAGCCATTGCGTGAGAGCATCTTTATCGGTGGGTGCCATTGTCCCGGGGGTGCTATTCGGCTATCCGAATAGCACCGCATGTAAAAAAAACATCATTGATGGTTGAGGAGCAATAGCACCCCAAGAGCACCGCCGATGCTATTTGGCACCGAGAGGTGATATTCTAGGCCCGAATAGCACCCCTCGATGTCAAATAGCACCCCGGAATAGCACCCAGTGCTCTTCGTGCAGAACATTGTAGTGCTGCCATGATGCCATCTGGAGCAGGAATAGCACCCACCATTGCGGATGCGTGCAGGAGAGCAATAGCACCGGTGCTACTTGGCAAATGCGACATTAATAAGGTTGCACGGCAGCCAGTGACAACCGTTCCTGGATAGCTCCGCCAGTGCAATAGCACCGACCGATAAAGATGCTCTAAGGCACGGCACAAGCACAGTGCAAGCCTCACACATACATTAGAGTGTACCAATCCAGAAGTTGGGCCTTATCACACCGACACTGCAACAATCGTTTCCTTTTTCGCTGAATAGAAAAGGGAGACACCCTTGGAATGATGCCATTTGAATTTCTCTCCCCTAACACATGTGCGAACAGACACGCAGCGCCCAAGTCGGGCTGCACCATTTCTCATGTAACCCTCACATCACAAGGGGGGAATCTTGTGAACGAATTCCGACGTGGATTGCAAGAATGCATTTCCAGCCCCAGGCAACTCGCGTCCCCAGCTTATGATATAAGACCAGTGGAGAACAAGGGGAAAGCGTGCATATGGATAAAAGATTTGGGTCAGAAAGGAACGTATGTGCAGTTGTGGGCATTGTGCACCTGTCATCTCAAATCTAGCATAAGCGTGCTGTTACGTCGTGTATCACATTTTTGATCCTACTGCTTCGTTGCATGAGAGGTGGGAGATCAGGAAGCTACCATCTCCCGGTCAACATCCCGGAGTATGCACACTCATTGAAACAACCGCAAGATCGCCCCCATTTGGGAACCATAAATTGTGAGACGAGCTAACCTGTGCCGCTATTGTTATAAGTGCCGTGTTCCTGTGGGAGACGGGGACTGTAAGTGGGATGCCAATTTATGCTCTTGGGCAGGGCCACAATTCGCTGTGCAAACTGGTGTCAAACATTGCCGAAGCGCCTGGGTTTGGTGGATGAAGTCCAGAAAGGGAAGATAGATGGCCTGATTGCTCGACTACCTGACTGAATGATTGGCAGAACCGCCACCTTAGTATTGGCATCCCTTCCCGAACGAATGAGCCAGCTGATGGAGCCACGAGACCAGCGGATGCACACACTCGACCCAGGTTTGCGCCTTGTGAGAGCTGTGGGAGGGTGGAGGATAGGGCAACCATCTGTGAATCAAAAATCTAGGTGTGGTCGCTGGGTGACGACCACAGAAGGCCGTCCAGCGCGCCACGCTGCCTGCAGACAAGCAGGATCTGCAGGATGAGTGCAAGAATAGCTCCATCACACGGCCTGTTTCTGCATGCCCACCGACGACACGCCCCAGCCATGTAGTCCCCTACACCCCCCCCCAGTCTAGCCTCCTGCCCACGAAGAAAAAATCACCGGACGAGTCGCGCCCCTGGCAATCCTGCAAGTGCCCCCACTGCCACAGGGTGACGGGCGCCCATTGGGCCACAGGGGCCCAGCTCGCCACGCGCCTGCGCCCCCAGTGACAACGTGCTTGTGTGCATCTGTCACCAGTCCCCTCCTGCCACCTATTCACAGTCCATCCCCCCAGCCGCCCCCCGAGCCCCAAATGGCACACATTGACCTTTCCAGCCTTCACTCCCAGACTGGCTTCTTACAACCAGGCCTGGGGCCGGAGACAGGGATGGTGCCAGCAGGCCTGCTGTCACCTGATGGAGGGGTTGATGCCGCCGCCCGGCATCGCCGCCTGTCTCGGGCTCTTCAGCTGTGGAGGGGATGTGCCCGCCTGGGGGGTGGCTGTCTCCAGGGCAGGAAAGTCCTCCGAATTCAGGGTAAAGCTCCTGGCCCTCTCCTGATCAGCACCAGGACTCCCGTTGCCGTTCATGACGAAGCCGCCCAGGGGCGTTTTCCTGCCCGAAGGGTCGCTACCCCTCTGTGGGGTGCCGGGCATGTGCCTCTCTGCAGGCTGGTCCACAGGCAGCGGCCGTCCAGGGGCCCCAAGGACCGCCTGCTGCGGCTCCTCCTGGCCCTGCTCGGGCGCCCCCCGGGGGTACCGCCGGCCCATGCCATCGTCAGCGCCGTCGGACCGCCGGCCACCCCGGCCCACCCGCCTCGGCCAGTACGTGTGCGTTCCCTCGTAGTACCCGGTGCCCTGCTTGGCATACCTGGACTGCCTGAAGTTGGGGCCATCTGCCGGCTCCCTGATTCCCCCCCAGCGCTCGTTCCCCCTCCTCTGGAAGCTCCCTCCCCTGGCCCTTCCGGCGCCGTGGCCGTTGCTGTTGTCTGGGGTCGAGCACCCGTCCATCTGGTGGCGGTCACCACGGTTGGGCCACCCATGCATGGCCCACCGGCCATCTCTGTCCAAATCCTCCCGCTCCCCTCGACGAGCGCCCCCCCTCCAGCCATACACATGCCCCCCGCCGCCAGGGCGGTACCCCTTCGGCCGGCCATTGTACTCATACCACATGCTGTCGTACTCACGCTCAGGGCACGGGTAGCCCGGGCCAAAGGCGCAATAGCCCTGGGCTCTCGCGTCCGAGTAGAAGAACCCCCCCGTAGGGTGGCCGTACTCATAGAACTCCCCCACCTCCCTCATGCCACCGCCCCGCTCCATGCCCTGCTGCCACTGGCCGTCGTGCCAGCCGTAGGGCTGCTGGGCAGGATGGTGCGCCCTGGGCCCCCGCCTGCCATACTCCGCGTGGTCCTGCCACGGCCGGGGTCCCCCGCCCCGCCCATTCTTCCTGTGGTGAGGCTTGTGATCCATGTCGCCCCTGTCCGACCCCGTGTTTAGGGACACAGAGCTGGACGTCGTCCAGGATCCGTCGTTGGAGCCCTCGAGCTCTCCCAGGGCGTCAGGGGCAGCACGGGGGTCCGATTCTGCGCCCCGGCCGGCCGCCACATGCGCCTCGCCTCCACTGGTCGCCGCGCGGTTGTCATCCTGCGGCAGGGCGGGGATGAAACTGCCCGTGCCGTAGGAGGCCATGCCCCGACTGACCAGGAACGAGTCAGGGTGCAGGGGAGCCCCCATTCGCTGGCCAGCTTCAGGAGCCATGGCACCGTGCGAAGCCCTGGCGCCCGCGCCAGCCAGGAAGGCCAGGGCGCTGTTCACGGCAGGGTTCACGGCGCTGAACATCGCAGGGTTCTGCTGCATTAGGGCCGCCGTGGCCTCGGCCGTGTGGGGCCTCTGAAGCCCGCCCTCCATGCCTGCCTCTGGGCGCCTACCCCTCTTGGCGCCAGCGTCCATGCGTCGACCAGCAGCCGTGGATGGCTCCCCGTGCCGATCGCGTGGGGAGCAGTCTGTGGGTGGGTCTTTGTTCTCCTCCCTGGGCCCTCTGCTTTCCCCACCCATGTTTTGCCCCTGGGCCACTTCTCCAAGTGACATCATTCCAGCCAGGGCAGCCTCCACCGCCCGAATCACCGAGGGGTCAATTTCTACGAATTTCCCATCGTCGGTCGACAACGCCACGGGCTTTGTGTGGGAAGCGATGTCCTCAAAGTGCCAGTTGGCAGCCCTTGTGCTGTGCCCTTCGCGCGAGCCTGTCCCACCAGCATCTTCCACAGAGGCCACGCCCGCTAGGCTGGGACCCGTGGGGAGTGCAGTGTACGGAGGGCTCACAACAGGCCCATTTCCCACCATTGCAGTTCCAGCCGGTGACCTCACAATGTACCCTCCAGCGGGGTGGCCTGCCACGTTTGCAGGCACCTGAAACAGCACATCCTCAGCACCCTGCACGGGCACCCCAGCCGGTGGCTCGGAAACCCCAGCCTGAGGAGGGGGAGGGGGCGGCGCAAACGGCTGTTGGTACGCCATCATGTGGCCAAAGTTCCCCCCCTGGAAGCTCTGCTGGAACGATCGCTGCGCTGCCGGGGCTCCCGTTTGATCCCTCGGGCGATCGCGCCCGCCATGCTGGTCGCTGCGGTGCGGGGGTGTCCGCGGCGGGTACGCTGTTCTCGGGCCCTCCTCCACGTGCTGATTTTGCCTCTTGCGATTGTGGCCCTGAGTCCCCGCAGGCGGACCCTCCGCCCTGGCCGGCCTGGGATAGCTGGTCGCCGTCGTCTTGTTGGCCACGGGGGGGCGCTCCCTCTCTGCCTGCTTCCTGCCTACCAGGTTTCTGGCCATCTCCAGGTGTTGGGTCAGCGTCTCGATGTCCCCCGACAGGACGTCGTCGCCGCTGCTGGAGGAGTCGGAGAAGCGATCTGTGGACGACCGCTGCGAGGCCACCTGCGTCGTGCTAGGGTAAACATACGCCCATGAGGCCGGTGACTGCTGAACGGACGCCATGGGACCAACTGCCAAGGGGCCCAGCTGCGCCGATGCCTGCCCCTGGCCTGGCATGCCCAGGTGCACATTTTCCGTTCCGAAGCCCAGCTGGCTGGGCAGGGGGCCGTTGCTCAGCCCAGGCTGTCCTTGATCATAGTACACCGCCGGGAAGACGTTCGCTTGAGGGTAGAAAGACTCAGCCAGCCCTGCGTGCTGGTCCACGTGCATAACGGGCAGGGGCTTCACTGCAGATGTGGCGGCCACCACGCTGGGTCCCCCCACAGGCTGCTGCACACTGCCGGGATGTGGCATCATGCCGAAGACATGGTTGCCGGCAAGCTGCACCTGACCTAGCTGTGTCATGTACACAGGGTACACGTGGGGCATTGTGGGGTACACGAGGTCCCCTGGGGCCATGGCCACGCTTGCGTGGGACAAGTGAGGTGTCTGTGGCCCACTGGCCTGCATGGCCCGGCCAGAAACACCCGGTTGCATCTCTGGCAGCCCCAACTGCATGGCCTCGGGAGGCAGCCCCCCCTGCATCGTCTGCATTCTCAGCCTCTCCCTTTGGGAGGCAAAGTCCGGTGCGGGCGCCGGGGCAGCTGCATTGCCATCACTGGTCCCCTCCTTCCCCCTTTCAGGGTGCACATCCGCCTGGGGTGACCGACCGTCGGCGCTGTCAGCACTGTGGGGAGGCTCGCACGCTGCCTGGTCGTCCTCCCCCGATTGCGCCACCTCTTCTGACTCCAACTCGGCCTGGTCCAGGGACGTGTGTGTATGGCCCCCCGCCCGGCCCCCCCCATTCACCGTGGGCATCTGCTCGTTTGCAAACTCCGCGAACTTTCCCTCCCTCTCCATCTTCTCCAGCCTGGCACGCACCTTTGGATCCAGGGTGATCTTGCTGCGCTGGGCACCATGCTGCACCTTTGCCACGCCGCCCACCCTCGTGTGGGACAAGCCATCGGCCGGGAGGGGCGGCAACGCCCCCCTCCCTGAGCTCCTTCCAAGAGCCTGCAACAGCCCATCTGACTTGGGCACCTTGCCCTGCGCTGATCCCTGCATTTTCTGCGGGGCCAAACCCGCGCGGGCCAAGTCCTCATGGGGCCGAGAGGCCCATGCACGGGGATAGGGCACAGGGTGAGGAATGTGGACCCTCCGATTCAGGTTCCGATCCCTCTTCTTTGACAGCCCCGACTCTGGTCGCCCAAGGTCCGGTGAGGAACGGACGCGCAGCAACCCTCCTTTCTGGCCGTCACTCCTCCCGGTGGTCCTGTTCGACCCCTTGATGGCGAACTCCCTGGCACCGCGCTCCCCTCTGCCTCCAGCCCCGCAGCCACAGCGTTCTGAACCTGGTACAGCTGCACGGCAGGTAGGCCGCACTGCTGCAGCAACCATGGCTGGTGATGGTCCTGCTGCTGGAGCTGCTGCTGCTGCTGCTGCTGTTGCTGCTGCTGCAGCGCATTCCACTGCTGCAGTGCAGCAAACTGCAAAGCAGATGACACACCCAACAGGTCGATGCCAACCCCAGCTTCTGCCTGTTGCACAAGGCTGTCCGCACGCGGGGTGGTGCTCGGCGGGACGCCCCCGCCAGGGGTCGATGCATCGAATATGCCCCTGCCATCCCCCACATTCGATCCCATGGCCACCCCTGAATTAGCGCCCTTGGCCTGGTGTTGTTGGGCAGTGGCGACCACTGCAGCTTGATGTGCGATCATGTCGATGCTGGCGCTGAGCTGCAGATTGGGCTGCGCTGTGCTGAGGGGATCGGATCCTTGGGCAGCAGCAGGACCGGGGGGAGGGCCGGGCGGTGGGGGCGGCTGCACTGGATTCCCAGACACATTGCTTGGATTCACAGAAGCCACACCCTGAGATGCCTCGTTTTGCCCACTTTGCGTGCTCGAAGCGGTCCTTTGTGGGGTTGGAGGCGGAGGGGGGAGCATCTGGCTGGCAATAGTGTTGCCTACAGAGGGCTGTGCCCCATATGCTGACAGTGCCGTCTGAAATCCCTGAAACCCTGGTTGGTTTCCAACAGCTGTGTCTGCGCTGCCTCTGTTGGGGATGATGTCCCCAGGACGGGGGCCAATTTCTGGCCCTGCCATGCCTCCCCTTGGTCGCCTGTGTGCCGCCCATGTGTTTCTGAACACTTGGTCCAACTGCTCCAAGGATGCCTCAGCATCATGTTTGTACTACAGCAACCAGAATTAGGGCTGTGTCAGAACCCAGTGGTCACTGCCACTGGCCACCACACCTGGGTGACAACAGGTACAGGAAGAATATGCAGCGCCAGCCAATTTTTTCAGACAGTTGTACACAGTTGGGCACTGACACAGGTGCTGGCAAGATGTTCCGCACCTGACCAACGTCCAGCATCATGCGAGTATTGGATGCTACAAGCCAAAAACATGACTAAGCACAATCCTTGCACATACCCGATTTGTGAGGGCCTTACTTCTTCTCAAGACTGTTGGGGCCTCTCTGTGCTTCACGATCCTATGGTTTGGGTACGGGACACGATCAACCACACATTGCAAGAACGAATGACCATGTCCTTGCCACAGCTGTTGCACAACACCTAGGTTTTGTCATGCGCAGGGACCTATGCAAAATTGGGGTGTTTCACCTGGAAGACCAATTCGCCTGGACTTGCCTATGCAATGACGAGTGCCTCCCACCCCACCCCACAGTGAGAGAGCACACAACCTCACACCTCTCACACAGTCATGCAGAACAGGAAGAAGACAAGAAGGAATATCATAAATGGAACACATCAAAAAAGAAGAGAGCCTGAAAAACCCACCAGATTAATGACGTTCTTCAGCACTTGTGACACGTGGCCAAAGGCATTCTTAATACGCATTTCGCTCGTCTGCGACACACTTCGACCAAGGTTGTTTGAGTGCAGAAGCGGATCCATGATGTTGAGGCACTTGGGAAACGCGGGGCCCTTTGTGTTGGTGGGCATCACTGGGGTGTATGAGTACGACTCCAGCATGAGTTTCATGAAATTGGGGGTCAGGAGCACCACTCCCTGCATCTCTGGCGGGTTGACATCTGCACCAATAGTCAACCCACTTGTGAGGCGCCCTGACGATTGAGCGCACGCCTACACGTTCGTTCACACACTGTATGGATGCAATGATCTTAAAACAACTGATCAAAGTTCATCAACAATGCAACTGGCAACGATGTCTCTATTATTTGAAGTTCCTCAAAGCTTGCAGCACTCTTGCTTGTGTGGACTTCTGTGCAGCCTCAGGGGGAAGGCTTTGTGAGTCTCAGCCAAGTGTTAGAGCCGCTGATCACATGCCGCAAGAAAACACGCTGATGTGGGCATACAACTTGGCATAGCCTGCAGTTTCATGTTGTCAACCCTGTGGCGTCAAATGTATACCTGTGTATACATTCCACAATATTGCTACATTACTGCAGCAGTGTGGCACTCAAAGCCTTTCATTCCTCTTTCACTCAATCTGTCCAAATCAATAGTGAATGGGTGCTGGTACTGATTTTCAGTGTCTGCAAGTAAACAGGTAGCCTTTGTCAACATGTGAGGGGCAAAGCAAGAAAACAAAAAAACTGGCCCAAGGCTCTCCAGCAGAGGACCGCAAAAATCAGCAATCCGCCTCACATGAACGCGCTTTTCTGAATCACAGGGTTAGAGAGAGCAGTTTTGTTTTGGATACAACAAAAATATCAAAATGCTACATTGAGACTTCACAATTTGCCCTTCCATCATCTTGCAGGTGGCTGGGTATTATTTGCTCACCTTGCAAATGCAACCCAACGAATTACACTTCAGACAGGTACCATCCAGCCACCCAGCACTGGTCAGATCAAACACATGATCGAAACCCTAGAATTACAGCGGATAAGAGACTGTTGCCAACAGCTGCCGAACCTTCCCCAAAACGACAATTTTCCTCGTGAATGTTGGTACTGTCTCTGCAAGCGAGCATCGGTACAATGTTTGCAAAACAAATCCCACCCCTCAACGCCAGCCGGCATTTCCACATTCAGTACAGCAACTTACTTGTGCCGTTGGACTCAAATTCAGATAATGCAACTGGTCCGCTCAGGGTGAGGCAGTACTTGCCCCACTTAAACTTATGGAATACAGTCAAAAATTTCTGGAGGACCTTTGCACCACAACCAAACACAATCAGTCAACACCTGAGATGTCACTTCAACATCAATTGGGGTCGCACTGCAGATAATCATACTGCCATTTATCATGTCAATGAAGCCTGGGTATCACTGGTCATTGTCAATTCACTGCAATGAAATGCAGACAACGAGGGAATGCAGCCTTACAACTAGTAGCAAACCTACACATCAATGGTCCAGTCGGGTTGCTCGCCACATTTTGGGGCATGGACACAAGCATTGCGCCAATGCTGGGCTCTTGCCTTGTGAATTTCTGAACTCAATTTCTGAATTTCTTGAATCCATAATATTGCATCACAGCAAACAGTCAGAGTGCCATTGCAACTATATGACAGGTAGCTTGTTGCCTGACTTTGCCAGATTTGTGATAGGGCATCTTGGCTTGTTATGTCTTGACACATGCAAGAGAAACACCAAAACCTGCCATGACACAGGTGGGCAGGCAGTGTTGCCCTTGGAACCACAGGCAATGCAGCCCTTTCCATTTTCCTCCTGTGGCACTGTGCTGTCCTGTGTGTCATTCTCATGGCCTGACTGTTTTCAGACTGTCTTTTTGAACCAACAGGAAACATGCCATGCACACACTGTGATTGCCAGGCATCAACATCCACATACAAAACCCAAAACCAAACCCATGGATACTAAAACAAAGCCACGCATACCAACATGGTTCGGGACCTTGATCCAGGAAGATGTGGAAACCTTAAAATTGGTGAAACTAGGCTAGCCTCAGCACTGCACCAAAAATTGAACGCAAGCCTTCACAGGTGTGGCGAGTGGGGTAGTGAATCTGAGTACAACAGATATCCAGAAGCCTAGCTGTGGATCCTCTCCTCTTGCATCCTGTCACTCATTGCCCAAGTGGAAAACAGCCCCAAGGGTGCTTGCCACGTCCAGCCCTGCCTACCTCTGCCCCAGAGTTGCCCTATCCATTCCTGCAAGATGCCAATTCTGAGTTCGATCTGCAGGTCCCCAACTTTCCTACTGCCCCTCAAGCAATCCTAACCATTCTTTGGCTGCTCGACAGCCGTACAGCCTCCTTACCCATTGATCAGATTAGGCGAAGACTGTGAGCTGTGCAACATAAAGCATGCATCATTACGGCTCTGCTGGGCCAGTGCTTTTTATGGCATTTGCTGCACTTCGAAGCGAGTGTTGGGAGCTAAGGGAGTAACCAGGGTGGTGCAACTGGCAGCCCCTGGTCAAGGCGAATCTGATGGCCAACGACTAGAGCTCTGGATTGCGTAATAGCACCAGGCCAACGGCACCACAGTGGCCACCACAAATAGGGCGTTGATGGTGACACCAGGCAAGCACGGCGTGAAGTTGTCCACTTGTGTGCATTCCAGAAGTGTGAACATCAAAAGCAGGAAGACTATCTTTGTGGCCTACCTCGAGCGGGCTGCACAGAGAGTCATGATGCACGTTGAAAATGTACAGCACCATTGTTTCCAGTGCATAAGTGGACAGGAGTGAATGCTGTGCCCCCAACACCCGGCTTTCGTAGTAGCACCATGCCTTGATCTGCGCAACCACCAAGGGTGCCACAGCAACCCCCATTCAGGTGAAGTTGCCAATGTTCCAACACAGTTTCAGATCAAATTACCAATATCCTTTCCTGTCTGCATACTTTCATTTCTCTACTAGTGCATTGTCTTCATGGCCTTTCCATGATCTCACACAAAATGCAAATGTTGTCGTGGCAGCCCATGCAACACAGATATGTTGTTTGTGCCATTTAATTCTCCCACAGAAAATGGCAACTCAGGAAAGTAGCATAGCCCGGCAAGCAATCAAATAACTACCAATCACCAGCATTTTTTCACCTTTGAGAAAATCCAACTTGGTCAAGAAACACATGAATCAAATTGCTCAGTGCTGAGTATGTTCATCACCAAAGGCCAGGACAGGCCTGTAGTTAGATAGTCCAGTACGAGGTCGTCCCAGTTGTACAAGATCATCTAGCCACGACTTGACACCACCTCCAGTAAGCCATGCGATGTTCCAGGTTGGAAGCAAACAAAACGATGCCCTATATTGGAATCAAAGCAGGTAGCCACCAATGATATCAGCCTGCCCCAGGCCACAACATGAAAGGGCGTTGACTACAACTCAACAATCAGCCAATCCGGCTTACCAGAATAATGCTGCGCTTGAACAGATGCTTGCCGCCGATTTTCCGATCCATAGCCTCCAGGAAATTCAAAGTGCACAGCCCACCGATAGAATTGAAAGATATGTCAACGACAATGTCATCAACCACACACTTGAGGAGCTTCACCTTCATAAAGCACACGCACAGTCAATTTAGTTATTCTCACCGTTTTCTTTCCCATGTTTTCTTTCTACCCATGTGCTATTTGCTGACGATGGCCATGCAATGCATGCTACTGCCAGTATTATTACATTTCAGACTTTGGGCAAGTCGGCGGGTTCCTTCATTGGTATACTCCAGTCATATTTCGGTTGGCAGTGCAGTTGGGTAGTCAATTTACGCATTGGGTAAATGTTCGTGCCATTGAAGGGGCTTGTTGACAGATGATGCCGTCCTTGTGGTTCAGCACACATCAGGATGCCCCTGGCTTGTTGATCTTTGAGAAACTGTGCACTTTGTGTGCTTTATGACATGAAGTTGGTATTTCTTTTCCCAGACAATGTGAGATGCTTGTGAACTGCCAGTGATCCCGTCTTATGACACGACAAGTTGTCTTCCACGTCACGACTGGTGTGCGGATGTCACATGGCTGCCACCAATATTCGTTCGCTTCTTTCCACTTCTTGCTACGATTCTGCTGACACTGCAACGCCAGTGATGCCGGCTCAATCAGCAATGAGTTTCCATGATGCAGACAAGGGACTGGATGTGTTTGCACTGGATTTGAAAAATGCAGTTGCTCTGGACTGTCCAGCACATTGCAACAGCCTGTGCTATAAAACAAACAAGCAGCAAGCCAGTGAACAACAATCCATACTGCCCTGCTTTCAATCTCATATTTGTTGATGTTGGCACCTATAGCGCTGCAAGGGAAGTAGTGTGCCCACAGCGCGCTGGTTGGGAGTGGGTGCACACTCTCCGTTGCCGCGTCATGTGCTTGAGTAACAACTCCTGAAGAGGATTGGGCCATAGCTTGCTTTAACAGTGTCCATTAGGACCAACTGTCTTTGGTCCAGCTTACGTTGATGCAAAAGTGAATAGATGTGTAGGTTCTACTGTTGACTCTGACCTTGGGAGTTGCTGGTCAATTGCTCTATCGCCATGGTCCAACAGGAACTATTCAGACAGTGTGCACAGCCTGAAGCTTCAACCCTTGACATGCTGTCCACAGAGTGAATCACAAACAGCACCACCACCCCTTCCTGTAGGCTGGGACTGCTGGTGGCTGGGGAAAAAGACAAGGGGGAGGGTGGGGGAGCTCACCTCAGCATTTATTTGCATTACCCACGAAATCTTAAACTTGGCTTTTGGGTTGTCAACCTCCTTCTTCAAAGCCCCATACAACTTCTCGCCCCACGTGTCCTGCAGCCCTTTTGCTTGCTTGCAGAATATGGACAAGTCTATGTCGCCGTCTGGCAGGTAGGTGCGCAGCGGAACGGAGCCAAACATGAAGGCCTCCACCTGGTGTAGGGCAGCACAACCTGGGTTTGCTGTTGTACAAATGTACATAGCCAAAGTGAAAAAAGAGATCAAAGGTTCGCTTCACAAGGATGCACACCTGTGCATCTACATTGTATTCCAAAATGTCCACCATAGATACTCACTCCCAGGCAATCGATACGTGTGCATCGCCAACCGAAAGTGCCAAAGGAAGGTCCAAAACGTACGTTACAGGAGAGGGTGGGCCTCTGTGTGCCCCACCACTTTCGCGAGCATCGGCAGGACACAAAACCTTGCAGGCTTTTGGAGTTCTTGCGCTACCGATCACACAGCAGAGAGACCTCTTGTCCCAGAAGGTGACATCCTTTGTGCCACCAATCTCTTCAATTATCGCTGTGGAACAGACCGCAGTCGGCCAGAACATTCTCGGATTGGCAGGCAGTGTGCCACACGCCCCCTGCCACCTTTGTGCGCTTGAAAGCGGAGACTCTCCATTGTACCCTTCAAAACGAAATTTTCAGGCAGTGCACCCCCGCCCCTCTTGAGCTGAGAATCTCCTCCGAACTGAGGCAGACGATGCAGGTGCAAAACCACCCAGGAACAACAGTGCCGGCAAGCAACTCCAGGTACCGGCGGGCATGCTGCCCGACGTCCCAGCGCCACAGCCTCCCACCTCGCGATTTCCCAGCCGGATCACATGCAGACAGCCGGGCGCAGCGGCCAAACCTCCTCCCACGCGCCGCGCCGGCGCGCCTCCAAATCAACCCGGACGCGCGGGGCGCCGCGCAACAACGCCGCCCGCCCGTGAGCGTTCGGTCAACGCACCGTCCGGCGGCCGCCCACCGTGCAAGAAAAAAACACCACCGCCGATCGCCCCCCCCCCCCGCCCGGTCGAGAAACGCGCGCAGGGCCGCACCTTCCGGCCATTCCGCCCGTCTCCCTGGGCCATGCCGGGGCTGCGAAGTTCCGCGCAAGGCGCACAACCCCCTGACGTCTCACACCGGGCAGTGGCGGTATGGTCGACCTGACGGCCAGGCAAGACAGAGGGGGCAAGGTGGGGGGGGGGGAGGAGGGCAAGGCGCAATCAAACCGCCCAACGGCGCGCCACGCCACGGCAGGTGCCCCGCCGGCGGCGTCGGTCGCCCTCCTCGCCGCTCACCCCCGCCGCCTCCCGCCCCCGCAACCATCCAATCCCTCTCCCCGCCAGCCCCACACGGCACCATCAACCGGATCAACCCGTCGGGCGCCCCCTTTTTCTTCGCCTTGGGCCGTTCGCGGGACCCGGCGCGGGCCATTCCCTCCTACCCCCCACCCACCACCACAACAGGCATCCCCTTTCCAGAAAATTACTCAACAGCGATTACTCTCTGCCGGCCCCTTGCCCATGGGACCCACCCCACCCACAAAGCACACTCTACCTCCCCCCGCTCCGTAAGTCATCCCCTCCCCCACTCGCGCCCCCCGGCACCCGCACCTTGTGCTCCGGTGAGAAGCACTTCGTGATGACCCCTCGCACGTACTCCGCGATCGCGTACCGCCTCTGCTCGCTGGCCCGCGCGGGCCGCACCAGCTTGATGAGCTGGTCCACGCGGTGTACCAGCTCCCGCGGGATCTCCCCCCGCTGCTCATCATCCCCGCCGCCCTCCGCCTTGCCGGCCGGCGGCCAGCCGGGCGCGCCGCCGCTGCGCGCCATTGCCCGAGCGGGCCGGAACGAGGCCGTCCTACGTCTCGGGATGCCAGGCAGGGCCCCTGCGTGCAGCCCCCGGGGACAGAAACTGGTCCAGGCGCCCCGCGGGGGTGCGGCTGGGGTCCGTGTCTGTGTGTACGCCTGCCGCCTCGGGTGGTCCGCGGCTGTGGCGCCTCACGTGCGCCACGGCGCGCGCCTCTGGCCTCGTCGAGGCGGGGGGACGAGTGAGGGCCGCTTCTCCGCTCGCTCACATATGATAGGGGCGAGGCCCAGACGGCCGGGGCCCGGGGCGCCCTTGACCAGACATTTTTTGGGCGGGCGATATATATTTTTATTTTGAGTGGATGATATCTTTTTTCCGGGGATGGGGGGAGAAGGGGAAAGTATAACCAGGGCCGGCGCATGTGCCACTTGGTGCCGCCCGTGGGACATGGTTTGTTACAAAAGAAAGCAAAACAGGTCATGCAAAGGGCACCCCCTCCCATGCAAGTGTATCCGAGGCTCTTTTCCACCCGTGTGCGTGGATGAAGATGTGTTGAGATCCCCGAAACCACAGGTCATACAATGGAGCCGTGGATGTGGATGTGTGGTGGCCTTGCGCGCGGTTGCGGGGGCTCCTGCGTAATGCCACACCTTCGAGCGATTAGTCACGGCGTCGGGAGGGAAGGGAGATTGGGAGGGCGTCGGCCTTGTGCAATGTTTCTTGTGTGATGTCACACGCGCGGTCACCTTTTGAATTGAGGGCGCGGCACGACAACGTAACGGACAATGCGCCAGCGGTGCTGTGTGTTTGCCGGTGCCGTGGCTCTTGGTGGCCTGTGTGCGCCGCCCTAAGCCCCACTAACCGGGCTGCGGTGTCGGCAGAAAGACTGCAGACCGATTTGGATGCTCACAAAAGCAAAGAAAAGGGTAAAAAAACGCCGTTTCCTGGCAACACAAATGTCAATATTTTGGGGCGTGGAGGAGCGCATGCTGAATGGCGCCGGCAAATCCGTTGGCAGCAGTCCTCGCGCCCCGCTCCCCAGCACCCAGGCTTCCGCGCCACAAAGCAGCTGCGCCTTTGCAGCAATTTGCAACTGACGCCAACACTGAGACTGCCGTCGCGGCACATGGCACAGCGCGCACTTGTAGCACCTCCCACATGAGAATTTGGAGAGTGACGCCATGGTCGCGGCAACCGCCATGGCACCGTGCGGAAATTGAGGGGGTCGGGTCGAGCGCGGCGGAAACATGCTTTCCCACCTTCGCTTGGTGTGCAGCGGCGGCACAGAACCGGTGTCGAAGCTCCGACAGTAGAAGGGCCCGCGCCCTTCAACAAACAACAGAGTTCAATGGACAGCGGTCTTTACATCCCCCACACATTGAGCCTGTTGATATCGCATATCCCATGTTCCGCGGTTTCCCTCGCCGTCTGTGTGTCCCCAACAACAATCCCTCTCCATTGTACAAGCACCAGAATCGATTCGTCCATTCTTCGAGCCCTTCCCCCACACCCTACTGCTCGGCACCCCTGTTCAATCCTGCTGCTCGTCAACGCAAACCCTCTGCTGGAGCGTGGTCAAAAGAATCCCCAACTGCAACAACCCAAGGGACAAAGGGGGGCTTGGCAGCGCCCTGGGCGCAACCCCATTTCAAACAAACAAAGGAATGTCGCTCTCAAGGCGCAAGAGGCCACAGGCACCTCCCTTTCCCCTGGAGATCGAGTGTCTCAAAGAAAAGACCAAACACAAACAAAGGCGAAAATCTCAAGGCGTGGCCTCCCAAAAAGATGACTTCTGACCTCGACTGTCACGTTACACCTTCGGTAGCCATCGCCGCCAACTGCCCATCGCAGCGCCGAAAGCTGCCCTCCCAAACCCCCACCCTGCCCTACCTCCCGAGCAAGTGCGCGACCCGCTCCTGTCTGGACACGTCCATAAAATAAAGAATAGCAAGTTCACTCAACCCAATCCCCGTCAAGGATGTGGGCTGGCCCATCATTAACGAATGAAACGCAGAGGATCGGTCTGATCCAGAGCGCCGAAGATCATCAACGGATCCCAAGTAGCCCAGAAGACCCCACCGAGGCCGCCTCAAGGGATCTTATCACGCCGCAACAAAAGACGGCACCCCAACCATCCAGGCACTGCCACCCCTGGGCATGCAACCCCCCTGCTTGTCAAGGCATTGCATGCGCAAGAACGGCGTTGTAATGTTCCGGCAATCGTGGACCGTCTCGCCGTGCCCGCCAGGTGTGACTGCCAGCCAGGGCCTCCCCAGCAAGCTGCGGCCCCTTCCTTTTTTCCAGACACCAGCGGAGGTCCTTATTGCTCGCCGGAGGCCCTCGGCAGCACGGGCCGCGGCGCAGGGACAAC